>JADLZK010008898.1:0-229187 GCA_015847255.1 Hyparrhenia diplandra
ATCCGTCACTGGGTAGCTGCCGACGGTACCGAGGCACCGGTTATCCCCGGTCACCCAAATGTCGCGAGGAGAGAGAGGGATAAAATGTGAGAGTGGAGATGTGAGTAGAGAGAGCTGCTGCTTGTGCAGGCTTTACCCGATTAAAGATGCTCCATTGAAAAAATGATTTAAAGCCAAAGCGTTCGTCGAGCCGGATCCATGGGGCACTTGCTGCTTGCATACGCACGGGATGAACTGGCCCTCGAGGCCCACCCCTGCCATCACTGTGCCGTGTTGTATTATTGATACGCGTATACATGCAATCTGTGCATGGATGCACCCCCCTTGGTCTCCCCTCTTTTCATACCTGTGACAAAAATAAGGACTAAAAATTGAGATGTATGCATGGCAAAAATATTTGAAACCGAATGTCACTATCTTATTTTAATGGCAGAAGATCGCTTGTTAGTGGTGAATATCATCCTACCAATGGAGACCCAAGTTCAAAAGAATCCCCAACGATACATCTAAACTGAATTAGTTATTTTTTTTTACCTACATTTAATCTTCCAAACATACGTGCTTTGACATTGTATTTAATGCGATGTGATGGAGAAAGTGAGAAAAAGGTTAGAAATTTTAGCCATCTAAACAAGGCCGTAGTACTTGTTTTCATTTGGAGTTGATTCCTATTTAGACACATCATCATCACTTATTCGTGTATCCACGCCGGCGGCGGCGGAGGAGCCGGGAGGAAGCTGCGACTGCGAGAGGGGATGGCTAGGCTTAGCGCCGGCGCCGAGTTCGATTTCCTCCTCGGCGGATGCGCCGCGGCGTGCTCCATGCTCCCAGCCAACGAGGTCTTCTCCGGTGGCAAGCTGGTCCTGCTCCGCATGACGGCGCCTAAAAGACAGAGACGGCATGGCCAGCAGCCCGAGCCATCCCCAGCGGTTCCGGTACTGCCTCAGCCTCCTGTACAGCTACAGATACATCCGCAGCAGCCAGCTCTCCTCAGATGCCGCCGGCCGACCCCGCCGCCACAAGTGGCACAGCCGAGCTTGCCGTTCCAGCTGCAGCCGGCGCCTGCGACGAGCCCTCACGTCGCCGTGCACGCCGTCAGCAGCAGCGCCGTTGGCTCGGAGTTCCTGCTGATGATGCAGGGAGATGATCCGGATGGAGGTCCGGAACTACATGTCCGGCTCCGGCGGTCGATCCGCGCACCGACGGCGCCTTGCACGCCGTCAGCAAGCGCATGATGGGCATGGCCAAGATCGAGTAGTTTCAGCACACATCAGCAGCAGCAGCAGGCGTCCAAGATAACCAGCGAATCGCCGATCGATGGATCCATGCCGGCCAGCGCATGTACTACAAGAACCAAGAACAGAGCAGAGGCGGGGCGGTGCGGTGCAGCAAGTGAAGAAGAAGAAGGCTCCCTCTCCATCCGTGGGCGTTCAACCGTCGTTTAAACAATATCAGTCCCAAATTCCTTTGTTAGGGCCTGTTTGGTTTAAATGGGGGACAAGTGACTAATTTTGGGCCTCATTTAAAAGATGTTTAACAAGAAAGCGACTAACGAGACAACCGACTAATGACGATTTAAAACAAGATAAATGAGACTAGTCCCAATTAGACTCTCAAGAGGCTAATGGATTGGGACTAGTTGAGACTAAAAAATTCAATTAGTCTTGTTGTTGGATAAATTGAAACAACCGGTACTTAAAAATTAGTCCCTAAAGTCCTATAAGAACCAAACAGGGCCTTAATCTAGCCATTTTCTATCTTTTTTTTAATTTTTGGCCCGCCGCATGCCCAGTGTTGCTAAGCTCTCCAAGCAAGCAGAGGCACCTGAATAAATCTGCTGCAGAGCAAGGATCCTTCTTGTTTCCTTTCTGCTGCCGGTAATCAGTAGGAGTAGCAACCAGTTAGAATACCAGACAACAGACGGAGTATGCATCCTCGAAATCGTGTCATGTCGTTGTCGTTCGTTGAGGAAGATGAATCAATGAGGCCTCTGATCATGCAAATTTGTCTGTCTTGTTGTTTCAGTTTGTTGGACGGTACAGAACCGTACAGAATAGTCTACCACTACTACCAGGAGCTGAGGAGATGAGTGAGCTCATGTCCTGTTAGATGGAGATTTTTGTTTTGTGCTCGTGCTTTTAGTGGAGCAGTGCTGAGCTACCCCTGCCTGTTGACGGTTTTGGATGGAAAAGGACGAAGAGGAATTATATATGGCCATGATGGCTGCCTGCCAGTGCCAGCCAGCTAGCCGGCCGTTGCCACAAGCTGCTGCTGAGTGTGAGCGTGAGAGCGGAGTGCCGATGCCTTGCTTAAATACAGGAGGACATTCAGGCCGCGGCCTGAACTCCATCCGTGACTAGCTTCACAGACAGGCACAATGTCCTTCCTTTCATCGGTGGACGATGACGATCACATCCATTGATCCACATCCCATGGCCATGGGGGACGACAGCTTTGAAACGGCACTGTTCAAGGAGGCAGCACCTGTACGTACTTTGGCGGACTCTCCTCATCCTCAGAGACAAGACGAAGGATGATCCTCTCTGTTGAGTCTGAGCTGGCCCCGAACCCCAGGAAAACAAGACACATCAAAGAATCAGCTAAGGTAGTGTTAGGAAGGGCTTCTTGACAAAGGATAGAGCCGTTTTGTAGAAGCCCTCAACAGCTCCGCTCTCTGGCTCCTATGATTTTTTTAAAAAAAACAGTTCCTTTGTAGAAATACATAACCCGAAACCAAAATTGATTGTGGTGGAAATACATAACCAAAATAAACCCGAAAATTGTAGGTGAAAAATCATCCCCAAACCCGAACCTGTAGAACCCGAAAACCCGCAGATAGCCGCCTCTAAAACCCGATCCGTTTCCATCTATCGGGTCGGGTTTGATTGGTGCACCCAAACCCGAAATGAAGTTTAAAACCTAAAACCAAAACCGGGATTGTGGTGGAAATACATAACCAAAACAAACCCGAAAATTGTGGGTGAAAAAATCATCCCCAAACCCGAACCTCAGAGAACCCGAAAACCCGCAGATAGGGGCCCTAAAACCCGATCCGCCGCCAACCTTATGGGTCGTGTTTGGATTGGTGCACCCAAACCCGAAATCCGTTTGAAACCGAAACCAAAACTGATTGTGGTGGAAATACATGACCAAAACAAACCCGAAAAATTGTGGGTCAAAAATCATCCCCAAACCTAAACCTGTAGAACCCGAAACCCGCAGATAGCCGCCCTAAAACCCGATCCGCCCAACCTTATGGGTCGGGTTTGATTGGTGCACCCAAACCCGAAACCGAAGCGAAACCCAAAACCAAACCGATTGTGGTGGAAATACATGACCAAAACAAACCCGAAAATTGTGGGTCAAAAAATCATCCCCAAACCTAAACCTGTAGAACCCGAAACCCCGCAGATAGCGCCCTAAAACCCGATCCGCTTCCATCCTTACGGGTCGGGTTTGTATTGATGCACCCAAACCCGAAATCCAAAGTTGAAACCCGAAACCAAAAGCGATTGTGGTGGAAATACATGACCAAACAAACCCGAAAAATTGTGGGTGAAAAATCATCCCCAAACCCGAACCCTGAGAACCCGGAAACCTACTGAGATAGCCGCCCCTAAAACCAAATCGTTGCCACCCTTTACGGGTCGGGTTTGGACCGGTGCACCCAAAACGAAATCGAAGTTGAAACCCGAAACCAAACCGATTGTGGTGGAAATACATAACCAAAACAAACCCGAAAATTGTGGGTGAAAAATCATCCCCAATCCTCGAACCTCAGTAGAACCCGAAACCCGCAGATAGCGCCCTAAAAACCCGATCTGCCGGTCATCCTTACGGGTCGAGGTTTGGAATGGTGCACCCAAAACCGAAATCCAAAACCAAAACTGATTGTGGTGGATATCCATGACCGAAACAAACCCGAAAAAATCATGGGTGAAATAGTTAAAATATGATTGACAAAAAACATAGTGAAGAACAACCATATATAGTACAGAACCTTGTACGTATAACAGGTAGAAGAAGAGGACATGAGGAGACAGCGAGTGGGACCTGGTTCAGAATCGAGACTCAAGAGTCAAGAAAGGCAAGTACACATGCAAATGTACAATACTGTACACTATGCGTATAACCGGATAAAAAAGAGTTATCTTTGGTACTGATGTGAGATGGTTCATGGGTGCATATATCCCGAGGAGAAGTTGAACGGCCAGGTGCTCAGCCTGCATAGGGCAAAAATAAACGTGTTCGCTTGTGTGTGGCCACGAGATGGAGAGAGAGAGGGAGTGGGAATGAGAGGATAGGGGTGGCCGGTCAAGCCATGTGCATGCACGAGAAGGAAAAATAAAACGGGGGCCCTGATGGCTGTGGTAAATAAAACGGGGGCAGGCTGATGGGTGTGGTCTGATAAAGTGGTCCAGAGGCACCACGACACATGGCCTGATAAAGGGCGAGCAAGATGAAGAGGCTGTTTGGTTCGTACTTCGGTTCACCACGCCATGGAGCAGTCCGCCACGCGGTGGTGTGGCGGAGGCGGGCGAAAGCTGCGCCACAACTCGCCACCATCTTGCCACAGCTGCCATGCACTACACGACGAGCTACAGTGACAAACGACAGAAAGCACAAATCTGTGGCGCGCAAATCTTGAAAAACCAAAAAAGAAGCAGCCTTTGGTGAGCGTGGCTGCCGCACTTTACGCATGGCGACTGATGGCTCCCAACCAAACAGCCTCGAACCCTTTCATTGCGGACTGCAGCTATTGGCAATTTTTCCAACCCACTGCGGACGTGATGTGATGCAGATGTGCGGCTGCTGCCAGCTACCAAAGCATGCTATGGATGGCTCTTGGACACCTATAGCTGCCCGTCCACGGTGATCTTTGATTAGCAAATGGTTTTTTTAGTGGCTTTGTGTGCCTTTTTTTTTTTTTGTTCATCACGATGTACGAATTTTTTGGTGGCTGTACGTTACACGTTCTATCATTTTTCTTCAAATAACAAATCGGAGATAATTTTGTATATCTAGTACTATTTGAAGCTTTTTTTTTGAAAGGATCATTTCAGAAAACTTTCAGAGCGATGTGCTCTCCATAAGCAGAGCTACAGACATAGTGCAGGCACAGCTAGCTTCTCGTGAACTGCCATGCGGTCACATGAAAACAGCGCACTCACTCGCTCACTTTTCTATCACCTCCCTCCCTTCTTATTTAGGACGGCTTCAGTTGATTTTGCAATACAAATTAGAAACCAAAATATTTAATTTACTTTAAAAGAACAAGGATAACTAAGACAAATCGACACATACTCCCACATGCATGCACTGTCCACGTACACTCGTGGTGCCAAATGAACTGGCAATGCATATTTTGGCTCTCAAAAAACTAACCAATGCCTCCATCGAGTCACGTTGCTGGATATCTGCTGAGGCCATCCCAGGGGAAGCTATCCGGTCCCAACTCCCAAGCCGTGGATATGGCGGAGCAGGCGTACTCGCTGAGGCCTCCCCTCTCCATGGCTCTGCACCTCGCCCGCCGCTTCTGTGCCGAGCATGGATACTACCCCCTGAATGCTGCAGTTCTAGAGGGACTGAGAGAAGAGAAGGAGCGACAGAGCGGACGCCTTCTGGGAAGTACTCCGTACGTGGATAATAAGGACTGTGGAAAGCAAGGAGCGGTGAGAGGTAGTGGTGAGCAGCTTGGGCAGCTCATCGTCTGGTTCGCAAATAAAATTTTTGATCAGCTAGGTGCAGTCGACTCCTGCAGAATTGAAGGGTGGTCCAAGTGCAAGCGTCCGTCACAGAGGAGAGAGAGACAGAGAAGTAGTACGTGTACTCCGTATTCCACATTCACCACGCGCAAGCTCTCCCAAATGAGACACGCCCCTGAGTGCACGGAATTATTTCGGCCCGGCACCCTTTTACCTAGTCCAACCAACCTCAATCACACATCTCTATCCTCATAAAAAAAATATCCATCCCTATCCACTCCACCTCGCCTCCAGCTCCGCACCGCGCAGGCCGTGTGCATCCACTCTGCTGCGGCGCACCGCTAGCCCACACAGCCACCCGCTGCGGCTACCACGGAGACGCGGGTTAATTTCGGGCCTTCTCTCGAAAAGTTGTCAAGCGCCCAAAGCTAATGCCATAGCACATGTCATGCTCGTTTGTTACACCATGCAAGAGCATCCAAATTCAAAAAAAAAAAAACGTCGCACTCCTTTTCCATTCCGATACGTAAGCCAGTATGCACAACAGCCATAATTGGAGTGCATTTGCATGTGAGCAGTTTTGACTGGTCGGCTGGTTGGAAACATACTGGTCGGCTGAGCTCGTCACTAGCTTGGTCAGAAGTATGTTTACAGTGGTCGGACAACTTGATTATTTGGTCGACTGGGAGAGATGTCTGAGCGAGGAGAGTTTAGACGTGCAACTAGCTGTTAGCCCATCCATCAATCATGGTAGCCGATGAGTTTTTAGAGTGGCATGAGAACGGAGACCGCCACCTCGAATCGACCACGCTCGCCGGAGACGACCAACGCAATGTTATTATTAATGCAGGATATTTTTGTTGTTGTTTGGCTTGAATAGAATGGCCATACCGTATAAGAGCAAGTATAATGAGGGTGAAGCAGCCGGCGACTCGAGGATCCACGTCAGACTATTCTTACGTGGAGGAGCGAGAAAACTGGAGCCGCCGTTTCACAAATCGCCGGCTCAAAGCGAGCGACTTCCGTGCATGGAGCTGGGATTGGGTGCTGCATCTGCCGATATCAAAGAGGAGCATTAATTAGATGTGGGACCCGCCACTACCGATGGATAGCCTAGATGAGGTGGCGCATGAATCGCCCGGCTAGCTTGGCGACTCTATTAATCTTGCTCTAACCGCCCCGCCCATTATTGGTTGTCCTATTGCAACATTTTTTTTTTTGTGTACTTCATTGGATTCCATTCCATGACGTGTAAGCGACAAAGTGGCCGCAAAGAATGCTTCGCCCACGCCTCGCATAAAGAGAGATGGCGTAGGTTAAGCAAAGACAACAGGCGTGAGGACCGTTTTCTCCATTCTGGCTTTGTGACCGACCAAACATCCTACCTACGCCGAATTTACACGCAAAAGTTAACCTCTAAAAGAAGGGAAACCTCTTTAACAAGCAATGACATTGGCCGGCGGCTTGGCCCCGATAGCCGGATAGCACATATACCCTCCGTTGGCCTTGGCCACCAGGAAACTTGATCTCACCATGCGTGTGCTTCCCCCCTCCCATGGATCCCCGGCCAGCATGGAGGATTAGGCACGAGAGCTTTGGGGAACATCAAAAGATTCAGAAAAGGAGACTAAAAAGAAATCAAAGATTCAGTACAATACATCCTCGATCCATCGATTCATGAATATGCTGCTGCCAGTGCCACCTCCAATTCTGAGAGAGAACTTCAGATCTATGGAACTTCATTACTAGAAAACACTAGAAACAAATACAAAATGGCAAATGTTCATCGTCCTTCCCAGGCAAAGCCTGTATCACTTGCACTGACATGATCCTTCTTGCTACTTGCATGGTCAAATAGTATCATGTTACAAACAAGGCTAACCTCAAGTTCAGTAGGAGTAGAAAAATAAGATCTGAATATATTCATCCTTTTTTCTCTTAGTAAATACTCACATTCCAATTATCAATAATAAAAATAAACAACTAAACTTCCCGTCACATGGGGAGCATCCGGTGCGGTGTGCCTGCTTCACATGGTTTATCACGAGACTGCCGCACATGCTATCAGTCTGGCCTCTGACGGCTTTGGCCGACTAAAAATACACAGCACCAACAAAAAAGATACACGTAGAATAAAGGAGAAAAAAAGCCGCAAGTAATCTCACGAAATTAAAATGGGGGTAATATCAAGCAGATTAAAAGGAACTATGAGTGGAGTGCTCCGCCGCTGCCAGATACACCTGTTGCCGATGGTCCTCTCTGCTCCACCTACCATGCCGCCGCCGGCGCGAGCTCGCCGGAACCGTTGCTACTTCCACCGAGGTACTGTATCCCGAGCAGCAACATCCGAGGGGTATGAGGCAGCTGCGGCTTTGATCCCCGAGCATCTTGACGTGGTAGGCCAGGTCGTAGGGGATTCGCAATGGGCGCACAGCCCGGCCATCCATGCGGTGGGGCTCGGCGAGGAGGCCTGGTACCAGCCGCCCAGAGGCGGGTCAGCGAGGCTCGGTGCTGGCGACTCACAGGAGGCACGGGCGGCAGCCGTGGTCGGCCGAAGTTGCGTGCTCACCGGGCCGCAGCGACGACGCCACAACTAGTAATGCGGCCGTCCTCACCTCATCGCCGACATGGCTCATCTTCTTTGTATGCTTCTCGGGGCTGGCCAATAATAGGAACGCCCACCCCTGAAAGAGAGAGAGAGGACGTCGGACAGCGATGAGCCGAGGAAGTCGCCGGCCGACGAGACGAGGCCGAGACGGCGCCGAGGACGAGCTAGGAAGGCGCTGCCTCTTAACCGTGTCCACTTTCCTTCATTCCTCTCTCCTTCATGCTAAAAAGAAAAACACACAACACAACACTTGTGTGAAGGAGAGGAAGAACGGAGAGGGCAGCAAAGATGCCCAAAGCGGAGGTAGCGGCATGCGCGTAGGCGTAGCACTCACCCACATCCCATCCCACACGCCGCTCGCCGCCGCTCATGCCGACTGGCCTCGCGAGCGGAGCGGCTCCGTGATCGACCGCGCGGACACCGTCACCGACGCCATGGCTGGGCCGCATCGGGCCTCCGCAGACAAGCCCGACCATCGCCGGGTCGCAGGGGCCTCCGGGCGCGCCGCCGCCGCCGTCGTCGGGAGGAGCCCCAAATGCACGGGGGCCCACCACCGCCATGCCTACCAAGAGATCCAAATAAAACCAAAAAACTAAACCCGCACGTACACCACCTTTCGCTGCTCCTTTCAGACGCACGAACGAACGGCGTCGCCATCCAGCTCCTCCCTTTCGAGATCGCGGCCCTTTTCCCTTGCCAACATGACCGTTGGCGGCGCATGCGTAGAGGAAAAAATGGAGACACAACTAGCGGCGGCGAGGAAATAACAGGTGGGATGACCGGGATAACCGGTGGCTCGGTATCGTAGGGCAGCTCCATAGCAAAGAATGGACCACAAGAAGTACCATTTATACCGCACACACGGAATTTGGTGTCCAGGCTTTCTATAAGTAGAAGCCGCAGATCGAGACCGTCCTAATGCGCCACATGTCGCACATCTAGGATGGTGGTAGAAAACCACCCCGGGTGGGCTAGTGCCCACGAGGTTAGAAAAAATCACACTAATATATATATATATATATATATATATATATATATATATATATATATATATATATATATATATATATATATATATATATATATATATATAGTGCTAAGGGTATGAGAGCAAAGGGCTCTCTTCCTCACTTAAAAACCATAGCCACTAATACACTCTCCTCTCTCTATGTTTGTTCAAATAATAGTTTCAACACTTAAATATATAGATCTAGATTTTAGAAATACCCAACTTGAAATTTCTAGCTTCGCCACTAGTACCACGTGGGCTCTCGAGAGCGTAGGGATGGGGCGGCGCGGGCTCGGAGTGAGAGAACTCCGACGGAGGGATGACACACCGCCACCACGTTGTATGAGTGCCACGAGAGAGATAAGGTTGGGCGTGCGGTAGGCAGGAGATGAAACGATAGAATAGAAGATAAAAAAGAGAGAGTGGTCCCACCAATCCATCAATGGCTCAAAGTAATTCACACTTCCACATTAAAATTTTATACGCCTAATGTGCCGAAATGGCAAGAAGCAAATAACAAAAGAAAACATAACGGTCATATGCAAAACAAACCATAACTAGCAATCTATAGGAGCGATACTGGTCATCGCGAACAACAAATGATTAAAAGTCCAGTCTTCAATTCAGAAGAAGGTTTCATTGAGTTTAGACTTTGGCAAGAACAAACGCAGACAGCGGACGGTGAATGCAATAATCGACCGAGCGGTTTTTGAAAAAAAAAGGACATCATCAAGAAACATCATCGGTGCTCCAAGTAACTTGTTCACGGGACAAGCGCGTGGAGGCGAGAAGATGAAAAAAGAGAAGCGAGAAGGATTGATCGATTGAGAACTCATCGGCCTATAGAGTAACAAATGTTGTTGCATCGTCGATGAGAACGAGTTTAGTTCATGAACTTGGATACTCATAAACTAGGATACCACTTATCCAACTAAAAATTTGACATCTCCCTTTCCTAACTGATCTATGCCTTTCAAGAATAAAGTGACAAGTTTTTTGTGTTTCATCTTCGAGAAAGTTTGTCACCGATGATCACCGGTGTTTCTTGATTATTATGAAGAAAGACATATTTTAAACCAGAAGGAAGTGGTTTTAGTTCTGTTAAAGGAGGTGCAGGTTGCTCATTTTTGTCTTGCTCAATGGGCACTATCAACTCTTCTTCTTCTTCTTCTTCTTCTGCTTCTTCTTCTTCTTCCTGCTTCTTCTTCTTCTCCTCCTTCTTCTCCTTCTTCTCCTTCTTCTTCTTCTTCTTCTTCTTCTTCTTCTTCTTCTTCTTCTTCTTCTTCTTCTTCTTCTTCTTCTTCTTCTTCTTCTTCTCCTTCTTCTTCTTCTTCTTCTTCTTCTTCTTCTTCTTCGTCCCTCCTCCTCCTCCTCCTCCTCCTCCTTCTCTTCTTCTTCTTGACTTTTCTTTTATTTCTTTTCTGTATTTAGTTCTGCAGCGATGAGTAACAAATGAATCCGGTTCTTTCTCTCACGAAATTTAAACGTCTGAATTTACGTGAGCAATGGCACAGGGTATGCTGCATGTATAACTAATTGGGAAGATTTTTGGATTCGAGGGGAGGAGCACAAGGGCGACTTCTTTGGGAGAGTTGGAGACACCGCCACCTCCTCGTCCTCGGTAGGGTACCGGTATGTTTCTTCGCGATTGTATGTGTACGTGCACACGGCGCTAGCCGACAAGGTGTAATGAGGTGGGTGGGTTGTGGGGGGAAAGGTTTAGGGTGGCTAACGAGCTAGCTCGGCTCGATAAGAGCTTGGGTCGTTAAAGCTCGGCTCGTTTACATTTTGGCTCGGCTCGACTCATTAAACTAATGAGCTAGAAGAGCGATTCGGCTCGGCTCGTTAAATTGCTCGAGCGGCTCGATTTGGCTCATGAGCCAAACCTAAAAAACACATTACAAGTGCGTAGATTTGCTTAGGTTGTTAGAGTAATTAGTTTGTTCACCTAGTTGTAGTAGTGACCGGCAACTTGTGTGAATTGGAGACTATATCAATTAGAATTGTTAATAGGAGGCTTGCCGAAGAGTAGAGCTAGAGCAAACTCTTTTACACTTTGTTATTATCTAACAAGTTGTTCTAGCGATTTTGTAGAAATTTTATTAGGCTATTCACACCCCCCCCCTCTCATCATTTAGGACCTTTCAAGTGTTATCGAGCCACGGTCACCCTTGGAGCAAGGATTAAACCCTTTGGTGCAAGATATGGCTAACATAGTGTTCAACCATGTTGGGGGAAAGCCACCTCACATTGATGGTGAGAGTTCTTTTGATCATTGGAAGAGAAAGATAACTATGTATCTTGGATCAATACATAAGAGAGTATTGGAGGTGACGGAGAGTGATTATGTCATCCTTGATTCTACCAAGCTCACCGATGAGGATAGGGCAGACCGTACTTGCAATCGGATGGCACTCAATACCATCTACAATGCCATCGATTCCAAGATACTTGAGGGCATCAAGGACTTGGATCGTGCTAGTGAAGTGTGGACAAGATTGAGTGAAACATATGAGGGAACGAAGGTTGTCAAGTGCCAAGCTATATGCATGGCCTCAAGAGTGAGTTTGAGACATTTACCAAAAAGGAAGGTGAAACAATCCTATAGATGTTTCATAGATTGCAAGTCATAGTGAATGATCTCAAGACTTTGGGCTACAAGACACAAGACCAAGACTTTTGTCACAAGTTCTTGATTAGCCTACCTCCAAGATTCAAGATGTTGATACTCATGTTGCAAAGAGATGGACTTGATACAAAGAAACCAAATGATTTGCTTGGAGAGGTATTGACATTTGACAAGTATGATCATGATGTTGATGCTAAGAAGAAGGAAGAGAAGAAGGTTGAGGAGAAGAAGGTCGTAGCATTCAAGGCATCTTCTTCCACCAAGGGCAAGGCAAAAGCTCAAGAAGAAGAGTGTGATGAGACCGGCCTGGAAGAGGTTGATGAGGCTCTAGCATTAGTTGTCAAGAGATTTGGCACCATGCTAAAGTACAAGAGGAGATTTAGGCATTACAAGAAGAATGATACTTCCAAGGGCAATGAAGATAAGAGATTGTGTTGGAAGTGTGATAGTCCCGATCGTATCTTTGAGGATTGTCCTCATAAGAAGGATAACAAGAACACCAAGGACCATAGAAGGGACAAGAACAAGGCCACCTTCAAGAAAAGCAAGGATGGTGCCTATGTGGTGACTTAGGATAGTGATGAGTCTGACAATGAAGAAGAAGGGAAGGCAATGATGGCATTGGGAAATCATGAGAAGCCATCTTTATTTGACTCATCTTCCGGCTCATGCTTCATAGCCAAGGGTACTAAGGTACTATATGATGATGAACCATGTGCTAATGAAGTGAAATATGATAGTGATGATGAATATGATGAATGAAATGAACCCACTAAGGATGATATGTTTGAGGCAATGGAGCAAGCTAACATTGTTCTCATAGCTAAGGCTAAGGAATGTAAAGCCTTGAAAAAGAGAATTGCATCTCTTGAAAAGAGCCTTAGAGAGCAAGAAGCCTCTTATGAGGGTCTAAAGGAAGACCATGAAGAGCTTCAACTTGCTCATACAAAGCTTAAAAAATCTCATTCCTTGCTAGAATCTTCAAATCAATTGACAATCAATCTCATGGTAGCAATACTATCACATTTGGTGATAATAGCAAAGGCAGGTTAAAGGACTTGGCAAGATTGCAATCACCAATGACTTGAGCATATCTAATGTGGCACTAGTTGATAAAGTGAACTTCAATTTGCTTTCGGTGGCACAAATATGTGATCTTGGATTGAAATACATATTTGGTGTCAATGATATTGAGGTTGTTTGTGTGGATGATTCAAAGTTGATATTCAAAGGCTTTAGACATGACAATCTATATCTAGTTGATTTTGATGCTAGTGAAGCTAAATTGATTACATGCTTGATCTCAAAATCAAGTATGGGTTGGTTATGGCATAGAAGGCTTGGTCATGTTGGCATGAAACAATTAAACAAGCTTGTGAAGCATGATCTAGTAAGAGGCTTGAATGACGTTGAGTTTGAAAAGGACAAACTATGTAGTGCATGTCAAAGCCGACAAGCAAGTTGGCAACACTCATCCTAAGAAGAATATCATGAGTACTTGCAAGCCATTTGAGTTTATGCATATGGATCTATTTGGACCAACCACATATACTAGCATTGGTGGCAACAAGTATGGATTTGTGATTGTGCATGATTTCACTAGATACACTTGGGTATTCCTTTCGGTGACATGAGTCCCGATGGCGGCTGCAAGCCGCCCGGATCTGGGGCGTCACATGCCCGCGCCCGAAGTAAATTTAGTGCGTGCGCGCCCGCGCGCCGATACCGCCACGGGCGCTATCCTATGCCCGTGCCGCTATCCGCGGGCATGCCCGGGTGCCCGCCAGATATGGAGGGTTTGGCGATGGCAAGGGCGGCTGCAGGGGCAAGGAGGACGGCAGCGAAGAAGATTTCAGTTGAGATTGCCAAGAAAGTAGAAATTTCCATGTCGCATTGCCAAGAAACAATGTAGTTTCTATCAAAAAAATCCAAATCGAAAAAAAAAAAATTCATAGCGGACGGGAGTGTTGTGCTTCTTTTTCTTCCAAGGCTTCAATCCTCATCCTCGCTTAGCCAATCATGGATGAGTGGTCAGGATGCACGCATGCCGCAGCATGATTGCAAGAGGGAGGGATGCGGCTCTCCATCTGGAACGCATGTCGCATGCATGAGCGTGACCGCAAGGAGGGAGTGCGGTCTCGATCTAGAACTTGCGGCGAGAAGGGACCGGGCTGCTTTGCTAGGGCACCTCGGAACTCACGGGTTCGTGAGTCGCGACTAGATAAGCAAGTGGCGTGGCGGGACGGAAGAGTGGAGAGTGGAAATCGTTGTTGAGCAGTTAGGTTTAGCTAGTTTTATATGCCTCTTTTGAGCTGGGCTTCTATGGGCCGACAACAAGAATGTGGCCTGTTCTAGTGCATTTGGAGATGACGGGTCTGGTGGGTTTTGCGGGTGCGGGTAGAATATTTCTTTGCCCGCCGCCTAATATCCATCAGGTTTGGAGTCGCACCAGAGTCTGCGCCGTGGGTAGAAACACGCACCGTATCCTTGCCCAACGGGTCTCTTGCTCGCGGGCATGCGGGCATTTTGTACCCGTTACCATCGGGAGACATGAGTGACACTTATTCCACCTTCAAAACATTTCTCAAGCAAGTGTGCAATGAATATGATGTTACCATCAAGAAAGTGAGAAGTGACAATGGAAGTGAGTTCAAGAATACAAGAATTGAAGAGCTTTGTGATGATTATGGCATTATGCATCAATTCTCGGCCAAGCACACACCACAATCCAATGGCCTAGTTGAAAGAAAGAATAGGACTCTCATGGATATAGCAAGGTCAATGCTTAGTGAGTATGATGTGAGTCAATCTTTTTGGGCCGAAGCAATCAATACCGCTTGCTACTACATCAACTGGTTGTATTGCCATCCAATGATGGACATGACACCCTATGAGCTATTGAATGGAAGAAAGCCAAACATTGCTTACTTTAGAGTCTTTTGTTGCAAATGCTACATTTTTAAAGAAAGGCACTAGATTGGGCAAGTTTGACAAGAAATGTGATGAGGGTTTCTTGCTTGGTTATTCCACTACAAGCAAGGCATATAGAGTGTGGAATAGCACTAGTGGTCAACTTGAAGAGGTACATGTTGTTGAGTTTGATGAAGCCAATGGGTCACAAGATGAAGATGAGAATCTCAATTATGGTTTTGGAACTCAATTGGTAGAATCAATGAAGAACATGGACATTAGGCACATTAGGCCAACTCAAGTGATAGATGTCCAAGATGATTAAGATCAAGTGCTACCATCTCTAATTGTTCAAGCTAGTGGTTCTCAAGTGCAAGATCAACAAGATACTACATAATCTCAAGTGCAAGCCACAACAAGTGATCAACCAAGTTCAAGCAATCAACTACCAATACTCCAAAACTCAAGTGTTGCTAGAGATTACTCAATTGATCAAATTGTTGGTGACATTCCTAATGGAGTACAAACAAGAGGAAGACTTGCGGCATTTTGTGAGCACTTTGCATTTGTGTCTCAAGAAGTGCCATCAAAATTTGATGATGCCATGAAAGATAAGTATTGGGTCTTGGCAATGCAAGAGGAGCTAAATAACTTTGATAGGAATGAAGTTTGGGAGTTGGTGGAAAGGCCAACCAACTATAATGTCATTGGAACCAAATGGGTGTTCAAGAACAAGCAAGATCAAGATGGCATTGTGGTTAGAAACAAATCAAGACTAGTTTCACAAGGTTACACTCAAGTTGAGGGTCTTGTCTTTGGAGAAACATATGCGGTGGCAAGATTAGAGGCAATTCAGATTCTATTAGCCTATGCATGTGCCCATGACATCAGGCTCTATAAAATGGATGTGAAGAGTGAATTTCTCAATGGCTACATCAATGAGCTTGTCTATGTTGAGCAACCTCCTGGTTTTGAAGATTTCCACAAGCCCGACCATGTTTACAAGTAGAAGAAGGCATTATACGGCTTGAAGCTAGCACCTAGAGCATGGTATGAGAGGTTGAGAGACTTCCTACTCAAGAAGAGTTTCAAGATGGGACAGGTTGATACTACTCTCTTCAGCAAGAAGATTGGCAAAGATTTGTTCATCTTGCAAATATATGTGGATGATATCATATTTGGATCAACAAATCAAGACTATTGTGAAGAGTTTGCTAAAATGATGGCCAAAGAATTTGAAATGTCTATACTTGGAGAGCTCACATACTTTATTGGACTTCAAATCAAGCAATTGAAGCATGAAACTTTCATTAGTCAATATACATTAGAGACATGATCAAGAAGTCTGGCATGGAAGACGCAAAGGGCATCACTACACCAATGGGTATTAGTGGCACCTTGGATAGTGATCTTAAAGGCAATATGGTTGATCAAAGGCTATTTCGGTCATTGATTGGAAGTTGACTCTATGTGACCGCATCAAGACCGGATGTCATGTTTAGTGTATGTTTGTGTGCAAGATTTCAATCCTCACCAAAGAGAGCCATCTCAAGGACGCTAAGAGAATATTGAGGTATTTAAAGCATACACAAGATGTTGGCTTATGGTATCCAAAGGGGTCTAGCTTTGAACTTGTTGGATTTTGGGACTCGACTATGGTGGTTGCAATATCAATAGAAGAAGCACTAGTGGCGCATGTTAATTCCTTGGAAGATCTCTTGTGTCATGGTCCTCAAAGAAGCAAACAAGTGTGACACTCTCTACATTTGAAGTTTAATATGTTAGTGCGAGGGAGTTGTTGTTGTCAACTACTATGGATGAGGTCCACATTGAAGGATTATGGATTTAATTTCAATCATGTGCCCTTGTATTGTGACAATGAGAGTGCTTGCAAGATAACTCAAAATCCAAGTGCAACATACAAGAACAAAGCATATTGATATAAGGCACAATTTCATTCGTGAGCATCAACAACAAAGAGATATTGTAATCCATCCTATTTGTACCGAAGATCAACTTGTCGATATCTTTACCAAGCCACTTAATGAGAAGAGATTTTGCAAGCTAAGAAATGAATTGAACATTTTGACTTCTCCAATATGAGTTGAATGCACCGCACATATGTGACATGCCTCTCCACCAAGCCAAGCAAAAGTGAAATTGTTTGACATGTTATTCATGATATCTAAGGACTTGTTAGATCATATAGACATACTACTTGGTTCCTTAGGTTGCATTCATGGAAAAGCAATGAATTTCAATGTTTGTATGCCATCACTATTGCTCCTTATGCTTGTTTGATGTGAGAATTATCTCTATGGCCCTCAAGAAAATAGTGTGGATCTTTATGACCCTATTTTTTTTTAAAGTTAGCTCTATGGCCCTGAAAAAAGTTTGTAGTGAGCTCCATGGCCTTCTGTTAGCTTTGGGCACTTAACAAGTGTTAAGTGATGGGTGAAAAGCCTATTTTACCCTTTGGGAAAAAAAATGTCAAAGTTTTGTTTCTTTCTTTGCTAGATATCTATACGCACACATAACCAAATCCTCCGTTAAACATCTACTAGTACCACAAAAAGAAACATTCTCGCAAGAAAATGTGGTGGATCAAATTCGTTCGCGGGCGTGTAGCTCGGACCCTAGCCGATGCATGTGGCCGTGAATCAAATGCGATCGGCAACTATTCCAAGCTGCGAGTCACCGTCAATCAAATGCATGTACCGATGTGGCGTCCGTGCATGCACCGATGCATGTGGTCGTGAACATGGCAGCTGCGGCGCGGCCGTGGCCGTGGAGCGACGTGCGGCGCCCGCGCAGGCCACGCCGGGCGGGCGCACCGCCGGCCAGCCGGCGTCGTGTGATGAGGTCGAACGCGGCCTCCCCTTTCTCGGCCCTGTTGTTGCTGTGCGCCGGCCAACGAAGGAATCCAAACCCGGGAGGATGGAACGAAGAGGGATTGGGGAAGGGAGCAGGTGAATGCGGTGGATCCAAGGCGGAGGACCCCCAGCGGCGCCACGGCCGACCGGGAGGAGCACGGCGGCGGCGGGTTTCCCATCACGGTCTTCTTTTCGCGAGGCCGGATCCGCTCGGTCTCTCAACGTGCGGGTCCGAGACTGAAGGGGTACTTGAGAAGCTAAGGGTAATTTTGACTTTTCGCATTTGGATTTGTGGCCAAACTAACAAACAAGCCTTAACAGATCTAACGTAAGGCCATGTAGGTAACAAAAACTTTTGGGGCCATAGAGGTAACTTTAAAAAGAAAAGGGTCATAGAGATCCAAACTATTTTCTTGAGGGCCATAGAAATAATTGTCCCTTGTTTGATTTACTGATGACATATGACATGCTTGTGGGCTTGCAATCTCAAGTGTTGAATTTGGATATATTGTCAAATATGTGATTCAACATAGACATGATAACCCTTTCATGAGGTGTGAAGAAGCTTGTCTTTGGTTAAAACCGAATTTCATGTGTGGCAAGCTATCTAAGTTTGACCAAAGATGAAAAAATAATCTTTCCAATATCAAAAGAACCCGATCAATCCTTTTATGTCAATCGGTGACAAAGGGGGAGAGATTAGTGCATAAAGATTGGAAGGGGATCAAAATTTTGAAAGCACACAAGTAGGGGGAGCAAGCTCATAAGCCCTTTGTTGCATTTGTTTCTGCACTAACATATGACTTGCTCTTGCACATGTATTTAAATTCTATATACATGCTTGTGTGATGTATGCTAGTGATACTTTGAATGATGAATGATCAACTAGCATGCTTAAGTGATAGCTAGATATTTTGATTTCCGCTCTAAATTCAAGTACCTTGCTTATAATGTGATCTCACGTGGTACTTTGAGTTTTTCGATGAAATATTTATCCATGATGCTTGTATGGTGAGAAAGGCGCAACTCAATTGGTATCACACTTCAAAGGTCCATTCTTTCACCATAGCATCATTTTGGTACCATGGCTCACTCCTTAATTTCAATATTCATACATGTATGCAAAGCTTCGTTCCAATCTCTCGGCATACATGTAGGGGGAGCTCATGCTACCAAAACAAAACTTATGATGATTGTCCAAACCTATAATCATGAGCAAATTGTTTGGACAACCATGATGAGTTCAAAAATCTTTTATCATAAAATCTTTATGCGGGTTGTCACTAATGACCAAAAAGGGAGAGATTGAAGATCTCTAGATTGGTTTTGGATAATTGATGACATCCTTAGGACTAATCTCTCTATACTAAGTGTATGACTAGATGGAGATTGGTCAAGACAAGTGTGAAGCATGGTGGTCATGGTAGATGGATCGAGGGTGATCCAAAAAAGATGATCAAGTGCTCAACTTGAGTGGTTCGAGGATCAAATGGGCTCAAGGCAAAGGTATATCCATAGGGCCATTTGATTTTGCACTCAAGACAATATAGAGGGTGTGAGTGATTTAGGATCGATAAGTCATACTATAAAGAGGGGAAAACCGTCGGACATATCGATCCTCATGTGCCTCTAGGATCAAAATCATTTGCATGCATTCTAACCTAGAGAGCTAACTTTGCACTTGGTGAAAATGTTTTCAAAACGCTAACACTCATGCTCGAGGTGTTTCTTCAATGTGTTGGAGACATGGAACAAGTGACGGAAGTTGGTTTGGAGCTTCGGTGAAGAAACGATGACATCGTGCACATCTTCACCGACCGGACGCTGGACCTGACGCTGAAGCGCCCGACCGACGCGTCCGGTCAACGCGCGTCCGGTCGATTCTAGAGAGTTCTGGAATTGCCGGTTCGGCTGATCGACGCGTCCGGTCAGACGACCTGCACTTTCGGTCACCCCCGAAGATTTGAATCGTAGTAGTCGTTGGTGGGACTAGCCATCGGACAGGACGCTAGACCGGTCATGGGCAAAGAACCGACCGTCGCTGGTCCGTTCAGCTTCTGCGAAGCTGCGATTTTTTGCCCCAATGGTCGTATCTCAAGTGGGGGCTTTTAAATATGTGTTTGGCCGTCCATGGGGAGTCCTCTTGGCCATTCTTACACATACTAACACACTTTGAGCTGAGCAAACTCCCTCCTCCTCTCATCCTTTGCTTGTGAGCTTCATTCTTGAGAGTTGAGGAGATTCAAGTGCATCTTGCTTTGATCTTTGCATCTAGAGGCACTTGAGGAGCGTTGTGAGCCGGTGGTTTTCTTATTGCTCTTGGAGAGCACCACTCCTAGCCGGCTTGGTGTTTGGTGGAAGCGTTGCGAAGAAAAGGAGATTGTTCTTGCCCACTTCTGGATTGATTTGTGAGAGGTTCGGTGCATCCTCGTCGGAGTGACAAATTGCAACCTTAATATATTGCTCGTGTCATTGAGTACCCCTCATTTGCTTGGGTGCAAGTAGCCTAGTGATTGGCTAGGAGTGAGCTCCACCCACGTGAGACGGTCGGACAACGGAGATGTAGCTTGAGGGTGCTCAAATGAACTTCGGGGTAAATCTTGTGTATCTCCATTGTGTGATCGATGTCTCCCGGTGATTGGCTTCATCTTGATTATATTGTGATATATTCTCCGGTGATTGGGTGACTCACCTCGACACGTCAGTATAACCTTTCTACACTCTTGTATTACTTTGATATATCGTGTGCTTGTGTAGCTTATGTAGATTTGCTTAGGTTGTTAGAGTGATTAGTCTGTTCACCTAGTTGTAGAGTAGTGACCTAGAAACATGTGTAAATTAGAGACTATATCAACTAGAATTGTTAATAGGAGGCTTGCCGACAAGTAGAGCTAGAGCAAACGCTTTTACGCTTTGTTATTATCTAACAAGTTTTTCTAGTGATATTGTAGTAATTTTATTAGGCTATTCAACCCCCTCTATCCATTTAGGACCTATCACGCGCCGCCGGTCCGCGACGCGGTTCGACAGCATCACCGCCGCGCCACCCACCCGGAACACGCAGTTCGGGATCAGCATCCGGTTCCCGAAGTACCAGTTCTGCTTCTGGGTGATGTTCTACGTGCTCACCACCATGACGTAGGTGTTGCGGTGCACCTGGAGCATGTCGCGGGCCAGGTCCACGCAATCACGCCGACGCTCAACCCATCCCGCCGAGGTTGAAGCTCCGGATGTTCTCGCGGAGCTTGTACGACGTGGGGTTGAAGAGGCTGTTGTTCACCACGAGAACGCCGACGTCCTTGGGCTTGACGCCGGTGGTCCTAAAGAGGTTGTCGAGCACGCCGAACATGACGGTCTTGGCCTCGGCGCGGGCGTTGGCCATCGTGGGTTGCGCGGAGAGTGTGTGCATGGCCTCGGGACGACGTCTCCTCGCTCAGCCTGCACCGCTCCGGGATCTTGCAATGGAACTCCAAAGACGCCCGGCCTCGAGGAGGATCACAGCCATCAGGTCGCACGGGCCACTCCACCGGCCACCACGGACGACGACCGGTGTAATCTCTACAACATAAAAAGAATGAAAGTAAGACTTTTGTTTGGTGCGGTAATTTTTCAGGTCACCTCCCACACCGCCCGTGCAATCCCACGGCACGTCCTTCCAAATAAAACTTCATGCGATCCTGCCCCATGTCTTTCCTTAAAAAATTCCACTCCTCCTGGTCAACCTCAACTATTATTGCTAACTAGTATAGTGCCCGTGCTAACGCTACGGTTTAAAAACCTCCAAATGACAAGATTTCTTCATAGTTTTTGTCGCAAGAAACCATCCACCCAAAAAATGATGGATTAATCCCCTTACAAAAATTGCAGTAAGAAAAACAAATGCTCCTTGTGATAAAATAAACGATCAAGTAATTAGAGTGCTGAGGTCATCATTAAATTCAATCATTAAATGGCCAATAACATAAAAATTGCAGTAAGAAAAACAAATGCTCCTTGTGATAAAATAAACGATCAAGTAATTAGAGTGCTGAGGTCATCATTAAATTCAATCATTAAATGGCCAATAACATAACAAGACTTAATACAACAAATGAATAGCGTAGTACGGTGGTCTGATTCTTTTAGTTGTGACAGGTTCAGCTCCTTCATTGGCTACCATTCGAGCCTTTCGGGTAGACTGACTAAGCAATCATAGGAGCATTCACACAGCACCTAGGCTGCAATTGAGAGTAAAATAACAGGGAATCAATTAGGACAAATTTACTGACATTTAGAGTAAAATAATAGGGAATCACATCAGACATACAAATGCTGATTTTTATAGTCTTAGCTTATAGCCCAAACTTAATCAAGGAATTTTATTATAGTATAGTAATTTTAATCCCATTGCTTCAAGCCCAAATATATTTTAGCATTAGCAAATTACAGAAAGTAGGAGGTAATGAGGGACAATATCACTATGAACTATTTGATTCCTGTCTCTAGGCAAAATAAAACAATCATTATTTTTTCCAACCCTATCTCCATGCAAAACAAAAACATGCATGGTAAGTACCAAGAAAAAAATGATGTGCCATGTGCGACAATGATGAGTGACCCCGAGAAAGAAACACTTTGTAGCTTGGTGGTACAGTTAACATTATAAATAGATCTGAACAATGGTCCAGAGTATATGTCGACTCAGCATTCTGAAAGACAGAAGGCATTTCAGTTAAGATTCTAAGTGACTTAACGAAATTGCAGGGAAAAAAAAACAAGAGTGGACTACCTTTGGTTCTGCAGGATTTAGACTGATATTAAGAGGTATTCACATCACTTGACAAAACAAATAAAAGAGCTCCCACAGAAAAAGCACAGGGAGGATCACCAATGTCCAGAACCTTTTGTTTTTGATAATTTTCTATATCGATCTATATGATATAAGAAAAAAGGACCAATATGGTTTTGATATGCTTTTCATTAATCATGTTGTGAGAATGAAGCTGTCTTTGATAAAAGCATCAAGCAAGAGGGCAGCCTGCAGATAAAATAGGTAAAAAAATTAGCACATCAATACTAAATCAAAATCCTATCCAGCAAATTACCACTCTAAGTTTAAGCCAAAATTTGATTGACTACAGAAATAAGTTATTTTTGGAGGAAGATTCATAGTGCACCAAATCAAGAGCCAGTATGTAGGAAAATAGCCAAATTAAATGGCAGTGCGGTAATATTGTTTTCTATCGTCATATTGAGCGAGCAGCCCAAACTTTCTAGTGGTCTTCACGTGACACATGGATAATGCAAAGCTTTGTTACAGGATTAACATGCTTGACTGCAAATTTGCAGAGCATATAAATACTTTTATATCAAGAAGCCAGTATAAAAACGCATTACAGCAAACATGGATACAAAATTTAAAAGGTTTCAGAATTTTAGCTAGTAGTACCTACCCATGATCCAAGAGATCCAGCTAGGCCACACTCCCAAAGTTGAGCTGAATGTTGTCTCTTATAACTTTTGTTATGTTAAAATGGGTGAGTATTACAGGGTCCTGTTCACATCTATCTGCGTCTATGAAGACCTCCACCATTGAGCATTTTTCTCTTTCATCTATAAAGAATAAAGATCAATTGTCAGTTAGATACCTCCATCTCTGATCATAACTTAAGCTCAGAAAAGATAATATAAAATACCAAAACAGCCTGTAAATCAAATCAAAAGGAGAGTAGAATAAATCCAAACTTTTTGTCTTTAACAGTTCATAGATTGCGGAACACATGCCTAGCCATTATAGGACAGACAAAAGAAACATTTATATTGCAACCAATAACCACTCCTTTTAGCACGAAACCTGAAATTGGAGATGAAATTGGAGCACAGAACCTGCTTTGGTCGCCGAGGATGAGGGCGAAGAAGGTGTCGATGGTGAGAACTGTGGGGCGTGCCCTTGTGGTTCGTGCACCCTGTCCACCAGCAAAAAGAAAAGAACAAGTATTTGAGGGCGCGGCCATGAAGACAGATTCCACAAAGAAATAATTAATCTGTCACCGGAAGCCGCCAGCCGCCAACTCGTACTCCACCACATGACTGAAGTTTAAATCAGCCGCGGCGGCGCCGACAAGACGGGTCGAGGCGGATGCGGTATACTTGGCGTTGGCGATCGAGGCCTTCGATGAATGGCACCGGATGCACCTCCTCCCGCTGCTGGTGGCGGCACCCGTGGTCCCGCGGCGTGGGGAAACCGGGCGGGGCGTCACGAAACCCTAGCCGCGACGGCGAGTCCATCCCACGCGTTAGCCCACGCCTGCGTCGTGATCCGTGTCCTTCCGCCTCCACATCTCGCCACGCCTTGTCAGGCGCCATCACGCCCACGGTCCCGGCCCCGCGCGCCTGCGGGCCCTCGCGACTCGGCGGCGTGGGGCCGCCGCTGCAGGATAGGAGCGACCTGCGCGACGAGATAGAGAAGAGAGAGGAGAGGAGTCGGAGTCGTCTTTGCCGCCGTTTGCTCCCGCGGCTTGGAGCCCGCGTCCTCCATCGTCGCGCGCCGAAGAAGCAGCCATCGCCGCCACACCATCGATCCAGTCCGCGCGAGGGCCGGCTGCGGCGTGGACGGGCACGGGGAGGCGAGGTCGGGGACCGGGAGGGAGAGGGGCGGGACAGGGGAAGGGCGGAGGTCGGAGAGGGCGCCGAGGTGGGGCAGCGTCGTCGAGTGGGTTGGAGGAAGGCGGGCGACCTGGGGCGGCGGCGAGAGGAACCTAGCCGAACACCGGAAGAGTGGCGAGTAGTTGACGGTGTAGGGAGGGGAGAGATGAGGGAAGGATATTTTTTTCTCCGGGAAAAAGGAAGATGCTGAGGAATCGAGGAATCGAACCGTGATCGCATTGAGAGCGGGCGTGCGGAGGGGGTGAGAAGCGAGGGCGCGGAGAGGAGGAGTCCCATACATTTCATCCGGACCGCTCAACGTGTAATGAGTGATGAGAGAGAATGTTAAAAAACAATCCTGGATGGTTCGCTCGAATGGATTTGAATGAGGTTTGAATGATAAATTTTGGCTTAAACTTAGAGTGGTAATTTGCTGGATAGGATTTTGATTTAGTATTGATGTGCTATTTTTTTTTACCTATTTTATCTGCAGGCTGCCCTCTTGCTTGATGCTTTTATCAAAGACAGCTTCATTCTCACAACATGATTAATGAAAAGCATATCAAAACCATATTGGTCCTTTTTCTTATATCATATAGATCGATATAGAAAATTATCAAAAACAAAAGGTTCTGGACATTGGTGATCCTCCCTGTGCTTTTTTTCTGTGGGAGCTCTTTTATTTGTTTTGTCAAGTGATGTGAATACCTCTTAATATCAGTCTAAATCCTGCAGAACCAAAGGTAGTCCACTCTTTTTTTTTTTTCCCTGCAATTTCGTTAAGTCACTTAGAATCTTAACTGAAATGCCTTCTGTCTTTCAGAATGCTGAGTCGACATATACTCTGGACCATTGTTCAGATCTATTTATAATGTTAACTGTACCACCAAGCTACAAAGTGTTTCTTTCTCGGGGTCACTCATCATTGTCGCACATGGCACATCATTTTTCTTGGTACTTACCATGCATGTTTTTGTTTTGCATGGAGATAGGGTTGGAAAAAAAAATAATGATTGTTTTATTTTGCCTAGAGACAGGAATCAAATAGTTCATAGTGATATTGTCCCTCATTACCTCCTACTTTCTGTAATTTGCTAATGCTAAAATATATTTGGGCTTGAAGCAATGGGATTAAAATTACTATACTATAATAAAATTCCTTGATTAAGTTTGGGCTATAAGCTAAGACTATAAAAATCAGCATTTGTATGTCTGATGTGATTCCCTATTATTTTACTCTAAATGTCAGTAAATTTGTCCTAATTGATTCCCTGTTATTTTACTCTCAATTGCAGCCTAGGTGCTGTGTGAATGCTCCTATGATTGCTTAGTCAGTCTACCCGAAAGGCTCGAATGGTAGCCAATGAAGGAGCTGAACCTGTCACAACTAAAAGAATCAGACCACCGTACTACGCTATTCATTTGTTGTATTAAGTCTTGTTATGTTATTGGCCATTTAATGATTGAATTTAATGATGACCTCAGCACTCTAATTACTTGATCGTTTATTTTATCACAAGGAGCATTTGTTTTTCTTACTGCAATTTTTATGTTATTGGTCATTTAATGATTGAATTTAATGATGACCTCAGCACTCTAATTACTTGATCGTTTATTTTATCACAAGGAGCATTTGTTTTTCTTACTGCAATTTTTGTAAGGGATTAATCCATCATTTTTTGGGTGGATGGTTTCTTGCGACAAAAACTATGAAGAAATCTTGTCATTTGGAGGTTTTAAACCGTGAGCGTTAGCACGGGCACTATACTAGTGATAAATAAGTTGGTGCATTAGTAAGGTAGAAATGCCATCCCGTAATCCCCGTTAGGAAACATTGACCGCCCATCACGTTGACGCCGCTGGCTTCGTAGATTTATTCTTCTTTGCGAAACAACACGGCAAATAATAGGAAGGTCAATCACCGGCAAATTAATAGAAGGAACGCAATCACCATCAAAAATAGGAGGAAGGTAATCATTGGCAAATATAAGGAAAGGTAACCAGAAACATCATACATCCTTGAATAGCCGCGTGGGATCTATCATCTACGCGATCTCCCACACCGCCCAGCCCAGCATGGCCGACGCACTCGCACTCTGCCGTGGCGGCCGGCGACGACGTAGCTTGGCGGCACCCCTCCTCCCCGACGATGTGCCCCTGCTCTGCACATCGCTAGGCGCCTCACCATCAAATCAGCGAGCGGGAGGCCGCCCAGGTCTACTACGCCCGTACGCCGACGCAGCCTGCTGCTTGAGACCTCGACAACCACGACCTCGGAGGCTCGGACGGGCCGCCACTTGACGCTGACACCACCGGCGACGGGCCGCCGCCGAACTCGCCGGACCTGTGAGTGTTTTCTAAATCTGATTATGGAGATCTTTCTGTATTGCAAAAAGAGATGCTGTGTAGAAAATAGATAACATGTACTTTGATTGAATCTGATTAGTAGACTGGATGGACACACTATTAGTAGGCCTGCTTGCTGGCTCCAGTTCTGGATAGTCTTTTTTTTTAATTTGCAGTGCTAGAGAGACATGTTGTGTTCACACAATGTGAGATATGGCAACGAACGTGTGCTTTAAATAGATTGGTGGATGCAAAGGCTGAGTACACTGTTAAGCTTTGACACTTCAGCAGCACAACAATGACTTGCTACTAAACAGACCGTGTGGTGGTAACTATTCAAATACAGAGGTGCTCTTTGTTTAAATACTAAGCTAACTGTAGTTATTTCCTTCTCATGATAATATGCTTTTCTTAGCAGTGTGCCATTATATATTAGAATCGTTAAAATAGTAGCTGCTAAAAATACTTAATGTTTTTGCTTCGGTAATAATACCATTTTTTAAAGAAATATGCATACCTGTTTATTGATGATTTACTTCCATTTGCTATACAATGCAAGGTAATGGTTGCTACAGTTTGTTGTGATGAATCTGCAAACAAGATGTTTAGATGCATAACCTCGGACAAAGTAAGATCTTGCTACTTCTTGATCAAGAATTTGCAAACAGGTTTTAGGTTTTACTAATGTGTTTTTATGTTCTTTAGGAATGGTTAGATGTGGAGAGTGCTGTCCAGGCCCAGTACCTGGTTTGGGGGGAGGAATTGGTAATATTGTGGGAATTCACTTGCAAGAGTAAGCCCTTGAGTGATTTAAGTCATTGGCAGCTTAATAGTTTGTTCAATTCGATTACTGATGCTTCCAACTTTACAAGCTATCAAGTATATGCCTTTTATGTTCTACGCATCTAGACTGGAACACCTTGCACTTAATACAAAGAATTTTCTAAACTCCCACTTTATTAGTCTCAACTGTATTCAACAGAAAGTGAAATCATGCACTTGATTATTACATAATACTACTAATCATGCACTTGATATTACGTAATACTACTATGTCTATCTGTTTATAGATACTTGCATGTGTGTTTGCTCTGTGACCAAAGTATTGGCAGTGAGACTAGAAGTTGCACATTGTTCTTTTGAGGTCGTCCACGATATCCATTATTTAGCTATGACAGGAAACTTATGTTCATGAATAAAACTGAGGTGTGAATCGTAATTTCTATTTATGACAAAGAAGCTATCTATATTGATGAAGCTGTTAGGAAAGAAAGAGGTCAACATTTGGAGTCCTGAACAATATTGTTTATTTTGATGAAGCTGTTAAGAAAGAAAAAGGTCAACATTTGGAGTCCTGAATACTGAATATACGGCCTTCTTATACATTTAATATTCTTTTCTCACTCAGGATTAGTATATCTCTTATGCTTTTTTTACCAAAATGCATAATTTGCCACTGGATTTGATTGCAGATTTTACCAATATAGCAGGGGAAGTCCCCATTGTAATTTATTTGCATATTTGATATTATTTGGTTACCATATCGTAATAATTGCACTTATTTTGAATTTGCAAGAGAAACTATGAAAAACACTTGCTGAGCCTGTGGAGTCTCTATTTGATGCTGCAGACCAAACAACCAGGACATCTCAATCATAAAAGTTTATAAACGTGGGAAGAGGTAATTGTATTGGTCTGTTCTTGAACACGCAAACAATGGAAGTGTATTAGTGTATGTAACACTACTTTATGAAACTCAAAAATAGATTCCTCCAAAGCATACAATGATTACTCCTCAATGCAAGTCACTGTGGAAGCAATTTAAATCAGAAAGTGAGTTCAAGATTACACTATTATTATCTTATCATGTGATCTATTTATTTTTAATATAAAAAGTTTAGTTGTCTCGTAGCAATGCACGGTATGAACCTATATAATATAATTTGTATACATTTCAATTCTGAATCAATGACATCCATGGTTATACCTTAATCATTTTTAAAAAAACATGATTTAATCTTTTATAAGTATGTTTGTAACTTAATCATTTAAAAAAAACTCCCGCAAGTATTTGTACGGTGAGGATAACATACTTTGTTTTAAGGTTTTATGAGATTTTTCAAGACACGTAGTATTGCCCATAGTATTGCCCATGTTTTAAGGAATGGTATGAAGACACGGTGGAACTTACTCATGGATTTATTGGCAAATGAAATAAATGAATATCGAAGATTTCTTCCGTCCGATATAAAACATTATCTAGAGGCAATTACGAAGAAACCCATTAAATAGAGTTTGCCCCCTGTCTTTGTCCTTATTGATTGTGTTACTTTTATAAAACTTGTTTGGATTAAATGTTACTTTAATATCATTATTTAATTTCATAGTATTGTTGTCTTATCATGTGATCAATGTGTTTTTTATATAAAATTTAGTTATCCCGTAAGCAACGCACGGGCGCTTAACTAGTAATTTTATAAAAATTAAAGTTTTTCTATTGTATAAAAAGGTGTAATTTTAACTACGGACAACTTGGTCCGAAGAAACTAGTATAAATGACCACTTTAATAGATGGTCCAAGTTGGTGAACTAAAGTTTCATTTTGGGTTGTGAATAGATTTCACTAAATACAATAATGATTTTATAATTTCTCTAAAATTTTCAAGATTTAATTATAGTTTTAGCAGTTTAAACTATGAAAAAAATGATTTTCTCAAATATTTAGAAACTAATTTTAATTTTTGTGTTGCATTTATGACTTTGCAATTATTCTATTGAGTGAAAAAATGAATTTGTAAAAGCAGTTATTAAAATTTGAATTAGAAAAGAAATAAAAGTTGTTTTGAAATAAGTTCAAAATCTTGTTTTACAAAACTCCAGAAAATGGTTTAAATAATTTTCAAAACTTTAATTTTCTTTTTGGAAATCAAATTTGAATTGACTTTTAGCTTGCATTTGCAAGACACAATGAAATAAAAAGAAGAGCCTTTTTTCTCTCTTTTCCCTCCCTTGCTTTCGGCCTGCTCTTGTTCCCAGCCAAGGCCGCAGCCTGCTTCCCTTCGCCCGCTCGCGGCCCACCCGGCCCAAGAAAGCCAGGCAGGCAGACCCTGGAATAGATGGGCCACATCCCACAACTCGTGAACGAGGCCCAATCTTGCCATATTGCGGGCCCTAATGGTTAAGCCCAAATAGCTCCAAGTTTGAATGTTATTCGTCCAAGCTGCCCGCCCTCGTCATCAGGTCAGGTCGGTAGTCAACCGCCGCCCACTGTCACGTGGGTCCAACAGTAAATCGTTTTCGTTTCGTTTTCGGCCTGAAAAAACTGCATCCGCGCGTGGAACGCACGCATGCCTGCTTGCGTCGAGTCCGACTCCGATTAGGCGATTAGCTGCCTCGCTCCATATAAACATCACGCCATGCCACGTCTCCGCTAGCAACGCAACGCAACTCTCGTCGGAGCAGCAGCAGCGCTAGCGATGGGGAAGAGGAAGTCGAGGACCTCCAAGCTGCTGGCGGAGCCCAAGAAGGTGGCGAAGCTGGACACAGTCTTGACGGCTTCTGCAACCGCCCGCGCGCCGTCCAGTGCAGCATCGTCCCCAGGGAGGTCCTCCGTACGCCGGGCGTCGTGCAGCGTCTGCAAGGAAGCCTATTACACCACGGCCCACGCGCTGATGGAGCCCATCGACGTGTACAGCGAGTGGATCGACGAGTGTGAGGAAGCCAACGAGGCCGTGGTCGTCCGCCGGCCGCGCTTGGGCCAAGCTATCTTATCTTCATTTTCCTGATATTTTTATACTGAAATTTCTCTGCTTTATACAACCATACCTTGTAGCAAACTTAGTTTGCCAAACTATATGGCTCTTCTTTTTTTTTTTTTTTTTTGAAAAGGAACTATATGGCTCTTCATTAGTGATATGATCGAAGGAATTTTACTATCCATGATACTGGGGCCACCAATCGTTGCTGCTGTCATCTACATAGTACAGGTAACTCCTCTTGTTCTACTGTTTAAAAATTAGCTCAAATGTGCTTCATCTGCTATTTCTTGTTTGCACTGATGTCAACAGCTTCCTGAAGGAGTCCTCGGGGAGAAAATAGAGAAGCTGGCAGCTTCCCTTAAGTTTCCTTTGAAAATGCTTTTCGTGGCAGATGGGTCTACCAGATCAAAGCCACAGTAATGTATGTTGATTACTCTATTTTCTGAGCCCAATTTCATTACTGCCTTTAGTGCTGCTATTTGAATCGTTGATTCTCTTTCAAGCCTACATGTATGGTTCTTTCAAGAATAAACGCTAGTGCTCTTTGACACATTGATTCAGCAGGTTCTATCCTTCAAACAATTTTTCTAACCACTTTTAAGTTATTTTGTTTCGTAAAACATTGACATGCATGCACAGAATTGATCCTTTTTTTTTTTTGGTTGATTTCAGTGTAGCAAATGAGGATGAGATGGTTTCTGTTATTGCACATGAACTTGGGCACTGGAAACTCAATCATACTGTCTATTCCTCTGTAACTGTCCGTATTCTCTCGTTCAAATAACTAGCTATGACCTTTGCATACCATTTATTTATCCAGTGATATTTTCTTTAACGTGCAAATTTGCCCCCTGCCCCCCGCCCCGCAAGACGTTACCTCGCTCATGATCCATCCATCCATCCTCATATACCTGGCAAGTTTTCGAGGACCAGCCAATAATAATTGGATTGATCATTTTCCATGTATATGTTTTAGTATACTTTGTAATGGGCATCATCATTCTGTATTGTTCTTTCTCAAGATTTTGACATTATAATCATTATCGATTAATGCATGTGTCGCTTTTGATTGCAGCACACCATAAGGGCACTCACAATGCAGACTCTACCATAGAGTCTAAAACTATTTATTACATTGGGTAGCATGGACTTGAAGTCCAAATAAGACTTGGAGTCTTGTTTTTTCTTCCTCCCTCTTCCATAAATATACTGCCACATCAGCGCTACCTCAGTAAAGTGCAATAAATATGATGGTAATAAATAAGCTTAGACTCTATGGTAAAGTCTGCATTGTGAGTGCCCTAATACCCATCCAACACCTTCTGAGCTTCTGCCTGAACCTTATCACCAGAGCATTTGAATTCCAGCCTTTCCAGGTCATTCTTCTATCTGCCTCCAAGTTTCCTGCTATTGACAGCTTTAAATATTTTGGTTGCACTCACTTTAATTCAATTTCTAGGCTGATGCCTTTGCCAAGAACCTTGGATATGCCCCTCAGCTCCGAGCAGCCATTGTTAAACTACAGGTAACGTCATTTTAGTTTATTCTGTGGTTCTTATTATAGTTATAACAGCGGCATTACTGTTTATTTTTTCTAAAGAATATCTGAACTGCAAGGTGTGATCATATATGTAGCATGCTTTCCCTCTTGCTATAATCGAGTAGCTGTAGCTCCATTTTCCCTGGGCGTCCCTTTTTACTTGTGCTTGTTTATCTTTGTGCCTCCGTAGCAAAGATTGTGTTGTTTATCCCACATTCTGTTATACAGCCCAAGATTTGCATCCAGCACTCGATCAAAAGCTTGTTCGTCCTGAGCTATTTTGAAAATAATTGCTCACTGTCAGAACCCAGAGTCCAACCAGCGTTTACGGCAGGAACAAGTGTACTCCTAAAACATAATCCAACACCCCACAGCCGTCTGACTCCCAGAAAACATGGAGACGGACGGAGCTGTGATGACACGAGCACAGGGCACGATGATGAGGTCGATGGCATCGTCAAACGTCATACTCCTAGCCGTTGGTGGCATCGCGGTAGCCCCAGCACGCCGGCGCGACGAACACCCTCGTTCACTTGCTCACACCAGGGGACCCACTCGTCATGGACGCCGGCGACGACGAGTTTGGTGAGTGCGTGCGGCCGCCGAGCCAGCTGGTAAAGTAGCCCTCCCTGCTGATCTCATCTCCTGATCCTGACGCCCGGCCCAACTGAGTTCGCAGCAGCAGATGCACAGAAGCCAGCCAAGGCGTCGCCAGCTGGCGACTGGGGAGGCGGCAGCTGGCCGCCTCGTATCCGGGCCCAGCAGTGGCCCCACATGTCGGTGAATGGAGGCACGAGCGCAACCGACCTGCGCTCGCGAGTCCCAGGCTCCAGAAGCCACGCCTTGCCTGCCTTGCCTTTTGGCACTTGAAATACCCCACCTCCCTCCCCCTTGGCGTGGCGCCCAAACCCAAACGTAACCGACCTGCCCATCCCAACGAACACCTGCTGCTCTCTGCTCTGCTCTCGCCTCTCGCCTCTCGCCCTCTCGCCTCCTCCTCCTTCTCCCCGTCCCAATCCCCTCCGAAGATGCATCCCGGCGGTGGTCAGCAGTTGCGGATCGCCGGCCCGCAGGGAGTCTCCGCGCTGGACCTCTTCCCCGACGGGGCCTTCGTGCGGCTGGTGAACCGCGCGCAGGAGACGTACCTCCACGCCGACGAGGACGGGGTTGGGGTCTCGCTGCGCCCGCACGGCCCGGACTTCTCCGTGAACAAGGTGTGGCGGGTGCACCGCGTCGACGACAACGGGAACGCCTTCGTCCTCCTCCAGGGCGTCGCCTACGGCCGCTACCTCGCGCTCTCGCCCGGCGCGGTGACGCTCGGCTGCCTCGGCAACAACGTCGTCCAGCGCGACTACGACGGGGGGGACCCGAGGCGGTCAACCTCATGTGGAGGCCCTTCAGGATGGTCGACGGCGACGACAGATACGTCCGCCTGCGCCTGGAGCACAACCGCAACCTCCGCGCCAACGGCAGGTTCCGCCTCTGGTACAGCGCCGCCACCGTCAGTACCAACGAAGACAAGTGGACCACGATGATGCAGTGGAAGGTCCACAGATTCGAGCTCGCACCGGGACTGCCACCCCTTCCACGTCCGACTGCGGTGAGTTTGCAATCCTTTCTCCTAGCAAGTTAGAACCCCTCGCCTCCCTCGCCTTGATTCCGTGAACGGGTGGGTTACTTGGAACGGGTTTCTTCGTGTCGTCGATTTTCACAACAACTGCATAGTCTGATGATTGTTGCGTTCTCCTGGGCGAAATCCTTGCGTTTATTTTGACCCAGGTCAGCGCTTACTGGAACTGTCAACTTGTTTCACCATAAGACTGAATCTGTTAATCACTTAGTTTAATCGAGTTCACGGTGATGGTTTTGTCAGTCGCCCGAAAGTTCGATCTGATTCTGTGCCCACGCTCTCCTAGGGATCCTCTGCATTTGGTTTGCTTTTAGAGATGTTTTCTTACCATATTAATCCCGTTCGGCTTCCTGTTTCCAGCCAGTTATCCAGAAACTATCCTTGCGTTTATTTTGACCCAAGCAATATTTCTGTTCGTTTTGGGGAGCCTCTGCATTAATTTGGTTCGCTTTAGAGAGATTGTTTAAACATATTCATCCTGTTCGCCTTCCTGTTTGCAGCCAGTTATCCAGAAACAATCGTCTATTCTAGATTGTGGTTGCTTTACGATTTTCTCTGTCCCTCGTCAGTCTGGATCTGATCATGATATCTGGAAAATCTAGTCAAGGTCACCATTGAAGTTCTTTGTCATGACGTGTGCTTGAATGATTTGAGCTCTTTGGTGCAGGTCGTTTCTTGCCAGATCACATGAATTGGGGACTATTTTGATTTCTGAACATTTCTGTTATTTGGTTCTGTTATTTGGTCTCTTGTTCATTCAGTTACCAGCACCGCTGTTGTCTAGCTGTTTGATTTTTCCTAAACCCAAAACGTTACGTTTCTACAGATGCTAGGAGTCCGCGGTGGCCTGTTCGGGCTGTTCCGGCTGCGCACACCCGAGGCGGATGAACGGCGGGGATCCGGCACGTGCGGGCGAGCGACGAAGGGGACTTCGTTCAGAACTACGATGAATGGCCCAGATTCCCTTTCTACGGCCGCTCCGTGTTCAACCTGAGGACCCAGGTGGGGTTACGTCAGCCCGGCGGGGAAGTCGGGGACGGCATCATACTGGCCGTGAAGCCCGGCTTGCAAGGGCGGCTAACCCCTCTGGTCACCGACCTGCCTCGCAGCGCATATTCCATGACCATCGTCGTCTTCAAGACCGGATCACAAGGTGAGAAACTCTGCAGTTCTCTCAGCGGTCTTTGCAGGACTTGTTATCTGTTGAGCTTAACGTTTCAGCTTGTGCGATCTTTAAAGTTATCAGCAAGCGAAGTAATGGCAGTGTGACATGCACAGTTTGTAACAATGTCTGTAGCTTACAGTAGTTCTGTAATCTGTAGTTCAGATTTTGCTATGCAAAGAGATCAGTAAAAGTATCTGCATGACATATGTTGAGTAGGTCGTAAAATCATTCTGACAACAGGAAATGCAACTTGCCTGTTTTTCCCATAGCACAGATGTTCACAGAAATTCTTTAGTTCTGAATAGTTGGTGTATTTTTAGTACCTTATTCTTGGCTTATTGGTCTTTTTGACATTTTAGCCAACTTGTGCTTCACGTAATTGTTTTACTTCTTTTGGTTTGGAATAATCTAAAGCACACTGTAGACAAGCAGATGCATTCTAGTGAAATAATCTCAGACTCTCAGGTCTGGGAAGTTCAAAGTGATATGTAGGGCTTAGGAGTCATTTGACAGAACCTTAATTTGATCCGGTTCTTAAACTGTAGGATTTCATTTCTCAGGTCAGTAGTATTCATAGAGCCACTCAGAACTTATGAGACCCCTGACTGATTCTATTCCCGTTAAGATGATTGGATCTTCCACTTGTTAGCCAATAGTTTTATCTGTTGATCTTGGAACTGATTGTCTACTGTTTCTTATGTTCAGTGTTCGTTACTTCTCTGTGATGGAACACCGATGACATTCTGCCAAATTATCTCACTATTTTTCTTGTTCCCTTCATATTCAGGTGCTGAGAACTTGGTGTACCCAGATATGCCATGATGCAGCGTAGAGGACTACGAGAGCAGAAGTTCTGACAACTTCGAAATCATCTCTTCGGCAATCAAAAGCATCTAAGCATTGGTGTCCCCGAGACAGTGACATGAGAATTGGCTGTCGTCTTTTGTTAAGATAGTTTCTGAAAATTCAGCAACTCTTCTGTAATGGTGGTTAGATTTGATGTGTTTTACTGCCTGGGAGTAGTTTCAATTGACCTCTCAAGTTCAGTAGTTAAAAACTGTCGAAAGCATTATATGGAAGTAAATGATGAATGGTTCTGCAAAGTAATATCGATTGTAGTTACCAGCATCTTCGTCTCTGTTGGGTGATGGACTGATGGCAAGAGTAGATGCTGCTGATTTTGTCTGTACCCTGTTTCAAAAAAAGATAGTGTCTGCACCATGCTCTTGAGTTTACACATAAAAATATAGTCCATGGTTGTTGAAAATCATGTTTACTTGCGTCATTTTTTGCTAATGCTAAAACTAGAAACAAAAGAACTTTCTATTCGTCTCTTGATATTTTCAGCTTAGGTTGGAGAAAGGCCACTTCATTGTCGGTCATTAAAACAGCTTTGCTGCCTTTGCGCCTCACAAGATGTATTTCTCATCCCCTTGCGTGTTATTGCGAGTCATTTGTTCAGCAGGGTCAGGTACCTAAGAGGTTGTTAGTCGCAACTTGTTAGTCAATAGGCCTGTCAAGTTCAGTAGCTTAAAACTGTCGAAAGCATTATATGGAAGTAAATAATAATGGTTCCGCGAAGTAATATTGATTGTAATTATCAGTATCTTCATCTCTGTTGGGGGATGGAATGATAGCAAGAATAGATCGATGCTGCTGACTTTTTATGTACCTTGATCCTGGGTACAGTATGCATTAAAAAATAGAGTCCATGTTGGTTGAAAATCAAATTTAGTTAAATCATGTTTGTGCTAATGCTAAAGCTAAAAACAGAACTTCGTTCTATTCGTTTCTTGATATTTTCAGTAAAGGAGTCTAATAAGTTTAGGTTGGGGAAAGGCCACTCCGTTCCAGCTTTGCTGCCTTTGCGCACTAAATACCGGTACTTATAACCGAAATCTATATGAACAATAAATTATGCTTTTCTGACAAGCTTAATCGTACCTTTAGTAGGTCTGATTTCAAGTGTTGGTTAAGAAAATTATAATATGCTATAATAACGTGTATTACATAGTTCTAGTAGGGAAAACCCAAGTTGAACGCCCCTTGCAGCCCTCGTGGGACGCACTACCTGCGTGTCCAGCAATAAAGGAGTGATTGTCCTATTTCTCATGTTGAAGACACCACAATCACGAAGAGGATCCGTTGTCCAATGTTTTACGGTCATAGTCGCACACAAAGTAGATGCAATCCTCCTGAGCTCCATGTTCAGAAGCAGCCAGAAACTTCGAATGTGTGCCGACAAACAGTGCTTGGCCTCCCAAGGTATTGAGCCTTCTCCACTTACGACGGGAATTGGTGGTCAAGTCCAGCTCAAAGACTTGAAATGAAAGAGTACGAGCATTGGCCATCCTATCTTCCTTTTGAAGACAGGACAAGGCCCCAATCAGTCTTCTTACATGCAACAATTTTCCATTGGATTCAGCAAGGTAACTAAAATACGCGGCCACGTACGTCTTTTTAGCAATGGATCCATGTAGAAGCCCTGGATCCTTGAGGGCTCTGGCTACGCGTTTCCTGGATGAGATTCTTGGTCTTCCTTCGGAGCTCGAAACAATCTCAAAGGCGAAGAGCATTTTGAGTGAGAGAGCATACAACTTCCCGCCAACGAATGCGATGTCAAAGATGTAATTATTGGGCATTCGAATGTAGTGACACCCGAGGGTCGCTTGATGGCAAATACAAATTACAGTCTCAAATGTGTTGGCCGTCATCAGAATAGCAAAAAGGGAATCCGGTGATAGATGATCATCAAGAGTGGATAGTGGCACCAGCTTGAGAAACATGGAATCTCTGGGGAAGACGCAGGCTTGGTCACAAAGCTGCCCAACATGGTTAGGAAGCCGTTCAATTTGCTTGGAGAAAAGGTCCATAAGCGAGAGCTCACCGTGTTGGCCCTCGAGGAAGAGCCAGTTTCCAGCGGAACCATGGAGAGAGGCATCCTCCGGTACATGCATGCGGTGAATCTCGCCCCCTGGAATGCTGAGGAAGGTGCCGTCGAGGAGGGTCAGCCATGGTAGCGAAGGGGGAAGGGGTTCCTGCTGAGCGATGCGACGCCATGGCCGGCAAACCGCTCCTAGTCGGACACGGTCAGCTAGGGACGGTAGCCGCCTGAGGACAAGACCGAGAAGCTCCGGCATCAAGTCTGCCCAAGACGAGCAGTGCCTTGCCGCCGACGCCATCAAGAACAGACCGTGCCGTCGTGCTGAGAGACGAGACACGGAAGACGGGCCTGCAAATTTATAGCTCCGGGCCTCCGGCCCCAAATCGGACTCGAGCGTCTTACGGAAAAAGTGTGCACGGTCAGAGTCGGATTCCCCCACCGGAAGAAAATTGGGTGGACCACGGGTCCATCCCGTCTCTCCGTACCGTACTCCCCTAGCCCGATGGCTGACGCGTGTCACGAGACAAAATCACACGTTCGGGGAGGAGTGGCTCCTTCGCGTTCACGGACGGCTCGGTTGGAGAAAGCCCACTCTATTGTTGGGTCTTTAAAACGATCCTTCCTGCTTTGCTGCCTTTGCGCATCACAAAATGTATTTCCTCCTCCCCTTCCATTTTTTTGTGAGTCATTTGTTCAGCAGGGTCATGTTCCTAAAATAGTTGTTAGTCAACTGTTATCTGTTTGATCTCGCTACTTGTTACTAGTCGATAGGCCTGGATGTCTTGCATGATGGTGTTGAGCAGCTGTTCCAGCGTCTGCGCTTTGTTGCTGGAAGACTTTCCGGCATGTTTTGTATATATTGCTGCTACTAACGAGCTTGCCAGTGAACTGAATGGATCGCATGATCGGAGGACCCGTCAAAAAAATTGATCAATGTATGAATGGTAGCGTCGACTGATAAACAGTTTGATTCGAACAAGAAAAGGTAAACGATACTGAGAACTGATGTATGTATTCCCTGTGAACAGTTTGATTCGATCATATGCATCAGGCAACCTTATCACAGCAGAAAAGTTTGATTAATTCATCAGTCTCGTGCTTGTTTTTTTTAGTTTAAAAAGTGTGTTTCTTACACATTACATAACTACTCAAAAAGAAAAAAAAAAAAAACAGTCGTGTGATTAATCACTCTATTGCACAAGAGCAGGCATAGTCACATAGCGCATTGCTGTTCCCAATGATTTACAGTCTCTGCAGGTAACAAACAATCAACGGTCCAAGTGCCCAACTCGGCGACAAGCTTAATCAACCCAAGCAACAGAGACCGCCAGAGACTAGAAACGGGCGCGATCACGCGCCGCCACGTTCCGGCGTAATGCGTACGCCGCGGCCCTTGTTGTCACGCCAATGCGCGACACTCGTGGTAGACCCCGGCCGGTGAGGCTCGTGCTGACGCCGGGCCGGGTCAAGTAGCTCTCCTTGCTGATCCTGACGCCCGGGCTCGTGACGCCCAACGGCACAACTGAGTTCGCCGCAGCAGCCATATCGTATTCGCCAGCTGGCGATTAGGGGAGGCGACGTCTGGCCGCCTCGTATCCGGGCCCAGCAATGGCCCCACATGTCAGTGAAGGAGGCAGAGCGCAACCGACCTGCCCAGGCACCGCCAACCGGCACCGGCAGTCCGAGACTCCGACTCCCATACGTGGACGGCATCCGATTCCGTAAGACGCAAGAGTCCGCGTGACGCTCGTTTGTTGTGGCCGGAGAGTCCATAAATTTGCAGGGCGTCTCCTCTGGTCCCCGTGTCTCTCAACACGGACCGTATACCACCGTTGTTGTTTCCATCTCAGGACTGATCTGTTCCTTGCGGCGCCAGAACCAACTTGTTGAGAAACAACAAGAGCCTCTCAATATCGCATGATGGCGTCGGCGGCAAGACACCGCTCGTCTTGGGCAGACTTGATGCCCGAGGTTCTGGGCCTTGTCCTCAGGCGGCTCCGTCCCTAGCTGACCAGCGTCGGGCTGGGAGCGATCTGCCCGCCCATGGCGTCGCCTCGCTTCGGCAGAGAGCCTCTTCCCCTCCGCTACCGTGGGCCGACCCTCCTCGACGGCACCTTCCTCGGCATTCAGGTGGCGAGATTCACCGCATGCATGTGCGGAGGATGTCTCTCTCCATGGTTCCGCGGGAAGGCGGCTCTTCCTCGAGGGCCAACACGGTGAGCTGGCGCTTATGGAACTTTTCTCCAAGCAAATTGAGCGGCTTCCTAACCATGTTGGGCAGCTTCGTGACCAAGCCTGCGTCTTCCCGAGAGATTCCATGTTTCTCAAGCTGCCGCCACTATCCACTCTTGATGATCATCTATCACCGGATTCCCTTTTTGCTATTCTGATGACGGCCAACACATTTGAGACGTAATTTGTATTTGCCATCAGCGACCCTCGGCTGTCACCTGCATTCGAATGCCCAATAATTACATCTTTGACATCGCATTCGTTGGCGGGAAGTTGTATGCTCTCTCACTCAAAATGCTCTTCGCCTTTGAGATTGTTTCGAGCTCCGAAGGAAGACCAAGAATCTCATCCAGGAAACGCGTAGCCAGAGCCCTCAAGGATCCAGGGCTTCTACATGGATCCATTGCTAAAAAAAGACGTCGTGGCCGCGTATTTTAGTTACCTTGCGAATCCAATGGAAAATTGTTGCATGTAAGAAGACTGATTGGAGCCTTGTCCAGTCTTCAAAAAGGAAGATAGGATGGCCAATGCTCGTACTCTTTCATTTCAAGTCTTTTGAGCTGGACTTGACCACCAATTCCCCGTCGTAAGTGGAGAAGGCTCAATACCTTGGGAGGCCAAGCACTGTTTGTCGGCACACATTCGAAGTTCGGCCGCTGCCTCGAACATGGAGCTCAGGCGGATTGCATCTACTTTGTGTGCGACTATGACCGTAAAACATTGGACAACAGATCCTCTTCGCGATTGTGGTGTCTTCAACATGAGAAATAGGACAATCACTCCTTTATTCTTGGACACGGCAGTAGTGCGTCCAATGTGGCCGCAAGGGCGTCCAACTTGGGTTTTCCCTACTAGAACTATGTAATACACGTTATTATAGCATAGTATAATTTTCTTAACCAACACTTGAAATTCAGACCTACTAAAGGTACGATTAAGCTTGTCAGAAAAGCATAATTTATTGTTCATATAGATTTCGGGTTATAAGTACCGGTATTTAGTGTAAAAAGGCAGCAAAGCTGGAACGGAGTGGCCTTTCCCCAGCCAAAACTTATTATTAGACTCCTTTACTGAAAATATCAAGAAACGAATAGAGCGAAGTTCTGTTTTTAGCTTTAGCATTAGCACAAACATGATTTAACTAAATTTGATTTTCAACCAACATGGACTCTATTTTTTTAATGCATACCCAGGATCAAGGTACATAAAAAGTCAGCAGCATCTATTCTTGCTATCAGTCCATCCCCAACAGAGATGAAGATACTGATAATTACAATCAATATTACCCGTAGAACCATTCATTATTTACTTCCATATAATGCTTTCGACACAGTTTTAAGCTACTGAACTTGACAGGCCTATTGACTAACAAGTTGCGACTAACAACCTGTATCTTAGGTACCTGACCCTGCTGAACAAATGACTTCGCAATAACACGCAAGGGGATGAGAAATACATCTTGTGAGGCGCAAAGGCAGCAAAGCTGTTTTAATGACCGACAATGAAGTGGCCTTTCTCCAACATAAGCTTATTACAATCCGTTGCTGAAAATATCAAGAGACGAATAGAAAGTTCTTTTGTTTCTAGTTTTAGCATTAGCACAAAATGACGCAAGTAAACATGATTTTCAATGGAGTGGGCACGCTAGCACAGGGCACGTGGTGGGGTGTGGGCAATGCCTTCTCCGGCAGTGGCTTCGACAGACAAGTTGTGTGTGGGGATCCACGGTCACGATGAGATTGGACGATGGAGGCGAGTGTGCGTGCCACAGCCTCAGCGCGTGCACGCTCTGAAGTTAGCTTTTTCGAAAAATGGTTGGTGCTCAAATTGACAAAAAAAAAAAAAAAAAAAGACACTAGCACTCGGCCGCTGGCGCTTCCATGCTCTGGGTTTTCAATTTTTGGTATAAATAATTTTTATCTGCCATGGCTAAAGTTACTGAAGAATTCCAATCGTAATTTTTGGTCCAATGAAATGAAAAAAATGGATGGTGCTCAAAAGCCACAAAAAAATAGGATGATATGAGATTTGATGCATACATCTCAGTCGTCCACGTCTTGATGCGATTGAGACAAATCCTACCTTAGGTAGGTTTTCTAGTGTTAGTTATTTAAGAAAAAAAAATCGAAGGGCGGCATAAATTTTGTCGAATTTTTATTAGACGGGGAAAAAATATACAAACCAAAAGATTAATCAAAAGAAAAAAAAAAAACACCACTCGCCTGGCACGCAGAACCCACCCACCCTACTGAAAACTACCAAACTAGGACAAGGACAGACTCTCTCTCCCTTCAACAAAATTGTACTACTGTTATAGTGGGTATTACATAGTTCTCGTAGGAAAAACCCAGGTTGGACGACCCTTGCAGCCCTGTAGGCGACACAAGCTGCGGTGTCCAGCAATAAAGGAGTGATTGTCCCATTTCTCATGTTAAAGACACCACAATCACGAAGAGGATCTGTTGTCCAACGTTGTTGGTCATAGTCACACACAAAGTAGATGCAATCCTCCTGAGCTCCACATTCAGAAGCAAGGAGAGACTTCGAGTGTGTGCCGACAAAGAGTGCTCGGTCACCTAAGCTATTGAGCCTTCTCCACTTACGACGGGAATTGGTGGTCAAGTCTAGCTCAAAGACTTGAAATGAAAGAGTACGAGCATTCTCCATCCTATCTTCCTCTTGAAGACTGGACAAGGCTCAATCAGTCTTCTTACATGCAACAATTTTCCATTGGATTCAGCAAGGTAACTAAAAATACGCGGCCACGCACGTCTTTTTAGCAATGGATCGATATAGAAGGTCCGGATCCTTGAGGGCTCGGCTACGCATTTTTACGGATGAGATTCTTGGTCTTCCTTCGAGACTCGAAACAATCTCAAAGGCGAAGAGCATTTTGAGTGTGAGAGCATACAACTTCCTGCCAACGAATGCGATGTCAAAGACGTAATTATTGGGCATTCCGAATGCAGTGACAGCCGAGGGCCGCTGATGGCAAATACAAATTACAGTCTCAAATGTGTTGGCCGTCATCGAATAGCAAAAAGGGAATCCGGTGATAGATGATCATCAAGAGTGGATAGTGGCATCAGCTTGAGAAACATGGAATCTCTCGGGAAGACGCAGGCTTGGTCACGAAGCTGCCCAACATGGTTAGGGGAGCCGTTCAATTTGCTTGGAGAAAAGGTCCATAAGCGAGAGCTCACCGTGTTGGCCCTCGAGGAAGAGCCAGTTTCCAGCGGAACCATGGAGAGAGGCATCCTCCGGTACATGCATGCGGTGAATCTCGCCCCCTGGAATGCTGAGGAAGGTGCCGCCGAGGAGGGTCAGCCATGGTAGCGAAGGGGAAGGGGTTCTGCCGAGCGATGAGACGCCATGGCCGGCAAACCGCTCCTAGTCGGGACACGGTCGGCCCTAGGGGACGGTAGCCGCCGAGGACAAGACCGAAAAGCTCCCGGCATCAAGTCTGCTCAAGACGAGCGGTGCCTTTGCCGCCGACGCCATCAAGAACGGATCCGTCGTCGTGCTAAGAGACTAGGGGAGAGGCACGCAAATTTATAGCTCCGGGCCTCCGCCCAAAGCGGACTCGGCGTATTACGGAAAAAGTGTGCACGTCGAGTCGAGATTCCCCATCGGGGAGTAAATTCTCCGCATCGCGTCTCGCCATGACGAAATTGGCTATTTTGCCCTCGTCGGGAGTGGGTTTCGCTCAAATGCCATTAAGATTGTGGGCTTCGTTGGATTGCCCTTGTGAAGTGAGGCACACACGCTAAAATACCCTGAGCTTTTTTCTTTCCTGTTTTACCCCTAAGCTTATCTCCTTCCTTTGTTTCACGGTCCGCTGGGATGTGCTTCGTCGGGGAGGAGTGGCTCCTTCGCGTTCACGGACGGCTCGGTTGGAGAAAGCCCACTCTATTGTTGGGTCTTTAAAACGATCCTTCCTGCTTTGCTGCCTTTGCGCATCACAAAATGTATTTCTCCTCCCCTTCCATTTTTTTTGTGAGTCATTTGTTCAGCAGGGTCATGTTCCTAAAATAGTTGTTAGTCAACTGTTATCTGTTTGATCTCGCTACTTGTTACTAGTCGATAGACCTGGATGTCTTGCATGATGGTGTTGAGCAGCTGTTCCAGCGTCTGCGCTTTGATGGAAAAGACTTTCCGGCATCTTTTGTTTATACTGCTGCTACTAACGAGTTTGGCAGTGAGCTGAATGGATCGCATCGCATGATTGGAGGACCCTTCCAAAAATTGTTCAATGAATGAATGGTAGCGTCGACTGATAAAACCGTAACGACTAATGAACAGGCAAGAATTTCGAAACGAACAGAATACCAAATGCACAAAGCATGGACTGCTGCCGCTCAAAACCTTTCACTGATAGAAACTGAAAGTGAGTATTATGCCCAGAAAAAGCGAGATCACAAAAGGTTTCATCGTTGGCAGAACGATAGGGACTTGCGGGAACCAAACATTTTGTGAGATCGACAACACCAATTTCACTAGATTTGGTGTAGTTTTGGGAAGGAAGATCATGCAGAGTTGTGTGCTGAAAGTCTCTGATGCAACACTAGTTTCAGTATCCTTGCTACTGAACGAACGGACGCATTGAATGAACAAGAAAAGGTAAACGACATTCAGAACTGATGTTTGTATTCCCCTGTGAACAGTTTGATTCGATCATATGCATCTGGCAACCTTATCACCGCAGAAAAGTTGGATTAATTCATCAGTCTCGTGCTTTGTTTTTTGAGTAAAAAAAAGTGTTTCCTACACATAACATAACTACTGAAAAAGAAAAGAAAATCAGTCGTGTGAGCCAATCACTCAATTTCACAAGAGGAGACATAGCACACTGCTGTCCCAATGATCCTGACGCCCGGGCTCGTGATTCCACCGCGGTCTCCCTCGCCACGCCCAACGGCCCAACGGAGTTCCGCAGCAGCCATTTCGTATTCGCCAGCTGGCGACTGGGGGAGGCGACGGCTGGCCGCCTCGCATCCGGGCCAAGCAGTGGCCCCCACATGTCGGTGAAGGAGGCAGAGCGCAACCGACCTGCGCTCGCGAGTCCCAGACTCCAGAAGCGACTTCAAATACCCCGCCTCCGCCATGGCGTGGAGCCCCAAAACGTAACCGCCCCGTCCCGTCCCAACCCAACGAACACCTGCTCTGCTCTCGCCTCTCCCTCCCCTGCCTTCCCCTCCACGAAACAGCCCGCCCGCCGGTCACCTGCTCGCCGCACCACCGCCGCCACCACCACAACACCACCACCCAGTGCCCGAGCGCCGCCGCGATGAACCCCCCCAACCCCACCGCGATGGACCTCTTCCCCGCTGAGAGCTTCGTGCGGCTGCGGAACCGCGAGCGGGACATGTACGTCTGCGCCGACAAGGACGGGATCGGCGTCTCCCTGCACTCGCTCGGAGCCGCCCATTCCCTGAACTCGGTGTGGAAGGTGGAGATCTTGCCCGTCGAGGGAGGGGGCAACCACCTCCTCCTCCAGGGCGCCGCCTACGGGAGGTACCTCTCGTGCGCGCACGAGGGGCTGGTTGTGAAGCGCGGCTACCGCGGCGTCCCCGCCATCCAGCTCAACTACAACTTGCCGCACGCGGACCCTTACTTCCTGTGGACGCCCTTTAGGGTGGAAGAAGACGGCCAGGCCCAGGGCCAGGACTACATCCGCTTGTACAACAACGAGCTAATAGACAGGGAGCAGCGCTGCCTCCGCGCCAACGGCAAGTACCAACGCTGGAAGAGAGGGGTCACCGTCGACTTGTGGAACGCCAACGACACCACGATGATGCAGTGGACGGTCGAGGCCATCCCGTCGACCGCGGAGCCGATACCCCTTCCGCCTCCACCTCCGGTGAGTTCGCCATCCCATCTCCTTTCTACTCCTCGGCTCCTCGCGTTCATCCCACCAACGGGTTAGTCGGAACACCTTCTAAGCGTGGACGTTTCTTCTTCGCGTTGATTTTCGCAACAACTCCTCAATCTGATTATTGCCTCCTGGCCGCAATCGTCTGAACTCACTGAAACTCTTCACCTGTTCCGAGGGAGGTCTGAACCTGCAACCTGGTAACTCTTGCTCATGACAAATTCACGGTGATCTGTCTCACAAAAGTTATCGATCGATCCTAGTTAGCAACTTAGCAATAGTTACGGTTTCTTGTGTCCTTCCGCCTCTGCATTTGATAGTTGATACTATGCAGTTATTGATCATATTTTGCCTTCCGATTGTTGTCTGCTCTAGATTGTGGTGACTTTACGAATTGCTCTGTCATAAACCCATGATGTGAAAGTCTTAGTTGAAGTAACCGTTGGAGTTTTTGTCATGATGTGTATTTGAGGGATTTGATCTTGGTCATTTCTTATCGCATCACAAGGCTATTGTTTCTGGTATTGCTGAGAAATCTGTAAAGAATTTTATCTCTGAACATTTTTTCTCAGAACAATGTGTGTTGAGACTTGTTCATTCAGTTATTAAACAATTGTTCCATTGCAACAGAGGCGTCTCCCGTTCAGGGGGCGCACCGAGCAACCGGGGCGGATGATCTGGCATTTTCGGTTGAACGATGATGGGAGCCCTGTTAATGACGACTGGCCTGATTTCGTCTTCCGCGGTAACTCCGTGTCCAACCTGAGGACCCAGGTGGCGAACCGTGAGCACGACGAGAACATCACGTTGGGTGTGCGGGCCGGCTACTCTGCGCGCGTGATCCCGCTTGTCACAGACCTGCACAGTGACTTGAGGATTCCCATGCAAATTGTCGTCTACACCACCGGATCACAAGGTGAGAACTCTGCACCTTTCGCAGTAGTGTGTGTAGCACTTGTTATCTGCCTCTCACCATTTCAGCAAGTGAGATGTATAGAGTTTCAGCGTGTAGTTGCAGTGTGTATTGCAAAATTTTCAACATAGGCCATAGCTTACGGTAGTTCTACAGTTATGCATTTGTTGTGCAAATAAAACAGTTAAAAAAATCTGCATGACACATTTTCAGTAGAAGATCAGAGTGTCACACTGTCAAAAGGACATGTTACTTGCCTGTTGTTTTCCATAGCCCTCACTGTAATTTTGCATAGATGTTCCCTATGCTATCCTACTCTTGCTTTTCTGTTATTTACACTTCAGCCAAGTTGTGCTTGATGTAATGCGCCACATCGTTTGGTTAGGACTAATCTAAAACATGCAATATATAACCAAAAGCTTTTGAATGGATATGATCTCGTTTTCATTTCTGTAGTATTCCTTGATCTGAATTGGCATATTCCTTCTCATACCATGGTGTTCAGTTCAGAAATACAGTTGTCCCAATAATATGATCCCCAGTTCGGATAATTTATTTTGTTCTGCATTTTGACCAATATAGTTTAGATCTTGGAGATGAATGTCTACTATTATCAGTTCAGAAATACAGTTGTCCCAATAATATTATCCCCAGTTCAGATAATTCATCTTGTTCTGCATATTAGCCAATATAGTGTAGATCTTGGAGATGAATGTCTATTGTTATCTATTTTGTCCTCTCTTGATTAGATGCCACTGCTGTAATACCCAGATTTGCTATCTAATTATTTTTCTTGTTCCTTTGCCAATTCAGCTGCTGATGCGTTAAGGTACCCACAGCTTTGATCAGCCAGAAGCGTAGTGGAGTACGAGGCAGAACTTCTAACAACTTCGCAATTCATCTCTTCAGAAACCGGAAGCATTTAAGCTTTCCTGCCCCTGAAATTTAGAGTAACATGAGAATTGAATGTCATCTTCCCTTAAGATGGTTTCAGAAAATTCAGCTACTCTTCATAGTGGTGGTTAGATTTGATGCGATCTACTGACCGAAAACGGTTTGAAATGGCATTTCAGTTTCAGAACATAAAACTGTTGAAAACATTATGTGGAAGTACCGGTGAACGGTTTTGCAATGAAACATTGGTTCTAGAATCTTCAATCTATGTTGTGTGATGACAGGATGTTGCTGATTACCAGTACCTTGATCCGTGGTTGCATCATTTGTGTGCTGCTTTGTTGAAGCTATAAACAGAACATCCTTCTCTTCTTTTCATGATATTTTCAGCAAATGGCTGGAGAATGGTCGTTCTGTTGTGGATCTATAAAACAATCTTTCCCACTTTGCTGCCTTCATTTACGCATCACAAGATGTGTTTTTCATCTTCTTCTGTCGAGTCCTTTGTTTGGCTTGCATAGAAATGACAGGATTCATATGTTCAGATGTTTCAGTTCAGGAAATTATTAGTCTTTAAAAAATTAATTTGCAAATGTTGTTTTTCCCAGGTCAGAAGTTTCCCAGGTCTTTATTTCATTTTCTGTGCACGAGTGCAAAAATAAGATTGCTGGAACTGAGCATCTGCAAATGTTTAGTACCCATGATGCTCGCTGTGTAGCGCCTTACTGCCTTGTTCCTTGTGAATTCAGCTGCTCAGGCGTTGCAGTACCCTGAATGTTGATGAGCCCTAGAGCTAGAGGTATTTGAGGGCAGGACTCCTGACGACCCCTTCACATTTCATCTCTTCAGAATTCAAAAGTGTTGCTGCTTCAGTAACGACAGACGGAATTGGCTGTCTTTTCAGTTTTCTTCAGATAGAGAAATTCTGTAGTTTCTAATAGATATTGAATGTAGTATCCTCTTGGATTTTTCCTCGTTTTAATGAACTTTTGATTGGGGGTTAGTGGTTTACTACTTTGTTTGGTTAGGATTAATCTAAAATTTGAATGCAAATAGTCTCAGGTCTGTAGCCTATAGTGAATTCATAGTGCCACATAAAATTCATATAGTCGGTAGTGAATCTCTCTACTGACAGACTCTGTATGATCAATGTAAAAATAGCTTCTTCAGAAACAGTGTCAGAATTTAGACTGTTCGTCTGTTTCACTTTCACACAAAGTCGCTGATCTCTGAAAACAAAGAGATCAGTAAAAAATATCTGCATGATAGACTTTGAATAGATCAGAATGTCATGTGGACAACAGGAAATGTTACTTGCCTTGTTTGCATTAGCCCAGTTGTTCAGAGTAATTCTGTAGTTTTGCACAGCTGCTGCCTGTGCTATCCTCTTCTTGATTTTTTTATGCTTTTAACACTTTACTGAAGTTGTGCTTGAGGTAATTCTCTACTTTGTTTGGTGAGGATTTTGCATTTCATACCATGGTAATCAGTTCAGAAATTCGCATTCAGTTATTCTGCTTGATAGCCAAAAGTGTTTTTTTAATAAGTAGCCAATATTTATCAATCTTAGGGCTGACTGTCTACTGTTGTCTTTTCTGTATACTCTTGACTAGGTCTCATTTCTGTAATACACATGATATTATCCCTAATTATCTTATTGTTTTTTCTTGCTCCCTTCCCAATTCAGCTTTTGAGATGTTAGAGTACCCACAGTTTGATGCGCCAGAACCATAGAAGTCATTTGACAAAGACCATATTTGTTGAGTTTAACTTTCTGAACAGTGTTAGCCATGAATTTAAATTCTTGGTTATGTCGTACTAGTAAACAATCAACTTAGGAGTTTAACTTTCTGAACAGTGTTAGCCATGAATTTAAATTCTTGGTTATGTCATACTAGTAAACGATCAACTTAGGAGTCATTCGACAAATTTTTCACTTGATCCAGTTATTAGAATTGTAGGATTTCATTTCTCAGGTCAGTAGTATTCATAGATCCACTTAGAACTTATGAGACCTTTGACAGATTCTATCCTCTTTAAGGTAATTCTATCCTTCCACTACTTAGCCAAAAGTGTTATCTGTTGATCTTGGAACAGGTTGTATTCTCTCTTTTATTTTTGTATAGCGTTGATTACTTATCTGCTGGAACAACGATGACATACTGCTAATTATTTCATTGTTTGTCTTGTAAATTCAGATGCTCATGAAGAGTCAGGCATTTGATGAAGCACAGAGGACTACGAGAGCCAAAATTCTGACAACTTCGCAAATCATCTCTTTGGCAAGCAATAGCATTTAAGCATCAGTGTCCCCGAGACAGTGACATGAGAATTGGCTGTCGTCTTTTGCCTGGACAGTTTCTGAAATTTCAGCAACTCTTCTGTATTGGTGGTTAGATTTGACGTGTTCTACTGACCAGAACTAGTTTGAATTGACCTCTCAAGTTCTGAACTTAAAAACTGTTGAAAGCATTATATGAAGTAAATGATGAGTGTTCTTTTGTAGCATCTTCATCTCTGACTCTCTTGGGTGATGGAGTAATGGCAAGGATAGATGTTACCGATTTTGTATGTACCTTGCTCGTGATGTCCTTGTTGAAGAGCTTGTGAAGGTGCCTGATCAGTAATGCTTCATTCTGAGTCTTGATATCTAAAATCCCAAGGCCACCCTCATTCTTTGCTCTGCAAACCATTGGCCAAGCAGCCTTTGGTTTCTGTATAGCATTCACATTAGCCCCACTCCATAAGCATAACTTTCTGAATTTGTCTATTTGTTCAATGACTATTTGATGCCGAAGGAGAGTGCTCATACATAAGGTTTGATCTTTGTTACTGTATCCTTGTTTGTGATGTTTGCTCATTGTTTGGTCTATAATCAATTACCTGAAAATGCTTAAGTAAAACTGTTTCCAAAACCTGAAACTCTGTTTCAGTTATTATCAATAAAGGAAAAAAAAAAATAGAAGGTGGGGTCTTTTTTTCCCGTACTGAAAAAAAAAAAAAAAATAAAAATAAACTGAAACTCTGCCCTGGGTTCACTCTGATGTTGCTCACCCCCTCATCCTTCTATGCTGTTGGGAGATTTGGAAGCACAGAAACCATGTCATCTTCTGGAGAATGACACCGAGCGTGTATCGCCTCGTCACTGCTTGCAAAGAGGACGTAAAATGCTGGACCGTCAGAATTCCAAGGAGGAATGCTTTTGTCATGTAATCAGTATACTCGTTAAACAGCTGTAATATCTTTGTAGGGCCTTGCCCCTTCCACCAACTGGCTTTGGAATGAAATACAGGTGGCGATTGTTTTGAAACCCCTTAGTTTACCTCAAAAAAAGGAAAAAGAAAAAGGTTTCAGTTTGACCTGTTTTCAAAATTCAAAATATCAAATGATCTTGAGCATTAACGCAATGTTTAAGATCATGGATCAGAGCGCATATCTTAGTAAGAAAGTTTTTCAAGTTGTATTGCAAAATCGCGAGATCAGATGAGGGGAACAGCCCGGATTCAGTCTGCTACTCTGCTGAATGGAGCAGTGCTCCATCGCCGGCAGCAGGCAGCCATCCTGCTCACCGAGGGCCGCCGCCTTAGCCCGAGCTAGAGCTAGCAAAGCCGGGGACGTCGTCCTCGCCATCGTAAGCGTGTCGCATCGCAGCCGGCCGTCCTTCCTCTTTCCCCTCCCTGCTAGCCACCGGTCGACATCACCCGCCAATATTTTCCTCGCCTCCGTTGAACCCCTGCCCATTTGCTCGTTCCAACAGATTCACCTTGCCCTCGCGCACCTCCCCGAACCGCTCGAACCGCCTATGTCCGCCAGCATCGGCCCGCCATAGCCGACCAGCTCCACCTCACCATGTTTTTTTTTTCGAAAGATCCGTTGCCGGCTTTCATTGATAAGAAACGAGTAGAGTTTTGAACACATTACAAGAACGACACAGACATGGCGCAAGGTGCGCCACAACACACACACTATTTGCCCTTAAGACCTAACATTAGGCCCGGGAGCCACCCCTAACGTCAGACTCACTAATTTACATTATCGGAGTAAACACGACAATAGACCCATCAGTTTGATCAGCTGCCGGGTCGACCGTTCTTGCGGGCAGTATCAGCTGCAGTCCAGTGTTACCTGCATATGCCCACAACCTTGCCTCATCACCAATAGCAATACTGTCAACAATATGCTGCACCTGCCGGCATTCCTTCCTGAATACCCTGCTGTTCCGTTCTCGCCATATTTCCCAAATGGTAAGCAGCACGAGCGAGCTGAGGCCCTTCATTGAACTCGACGGCAAACCATGCATCAGGAGCTCCACCTCACCATGGACAGGCTATTCTGGAGCATCTCCCGCACCATCTCTTGCTGTTCTGGGTTCTTTGTGATGCCGTGATGCTCAAACACCCCTCTGTTTTGTCAGAAGCCCGGCAGAGACTCCAGAACGCTGCCCGTGCCGTCGGTTCGCGCCGCCGGGTCGGTCCTCAACGCCGACAGCACCGCTCCGCCTCACCTACGAGACAACCCAGGCAGCGCCCCGAAGTCCTCGGGGCCCTACAGAAATGAGCCGGTGCCCCCACCACTCCCATGGCTCAGTCTCCTTTCTTCAGACTTCAGGGAAGAACCATGCGGGATGCCCAGGTCCAGCTTTACCTTGCGGACGCACCACTGCAGCCTCTGGCAACAAAGGCATGACCATCTCATTTCTCACGTTGAATACACCACAGTCACGAAATGGATCCTCATTAACATTTCCCCAGTCATAGTCACATATGAAGTAGATGCAATCTTCCTCAACTCCACATTGAGAAGCAGGCAGACTCTTGGAGTGTCTGCCAACAAAGAGTGCTTGGCCTCCCAAAGTGTTGACCCTTTTCCACTGACCACCACCAGAAACGTCTGCCTCCAAGACGTCAAAGGAAAGAGTACGGGCATGTTCCATCATGATCATCTTCTCTGGCAGGGTGGACAAGACTCCAAGCAGCCGCCTTACGTGCAACAACCTACCGCTGCATTCAACAAGGTAACCCCAGTACATGCACCTATAGCCCTTATGAACAAAGGATTGTAGCTTGATCCCTGGATCATCCATGGAGTCAACTATGCATCTCATAGTAGGTGGCCTACTATTGTAGTAGCTTCTTGAAGAATCAATGTCAATGACAAAGAGCTTCTTGCGTGAGAGCGCGTACAACTTTCCATCAAAGAACGCAACGTCAAGGATTTTCAGACGCTCGTGATTCACCACTCTGAATGCAGACGCCGTTGGCATTGGGGGCTGGCATATAGAAATTCCAGTGGCGGATCTGTTGTCCTGGGTCAGCACAGCGAAACGGGAATTTGGTGACGGCTCCAGGGAGGGGGAATTCAGCAACACCCACTTGAGGTAGACTAGCTTATGCTTCTCATGAAGTCTCCAAATGATGTCTACATCGAGAAGCTGTATGACAGACTTAGAGAAAGGGTTTACCAGTGAGCATATGCTCTTCTTGTCACTGTAGAAGAGCCAGTTGCCCGTGGAGCCATGGTTGTAAACAGCACCATCCGGTACGTGGAGACGGTGGATCTCACCGTCGGGCACGCTGAGGAAGGTCCCGTCAAGGAGACTGAGCCATGGGAGTGGTGGGGGCACCGGCTCAAGCCGAGCATGGTGACGCCATTGGCGACAGACTGCTCGTAGCCGAACACGGTCAGCTAGGGAGGGCAGCCGCCTGAGGACAAGGCCTAGAAGCTCTGGCTGGAAATCTGACCAAGAAGAGCAGTGTCTGGCCGCCATTATACAAGATTGAGAAAGCTGTTCTCCACGCACAGGTTCAGAGCGCGGTTGGCAACGATCTATCGAGCAGAGGTCAATAAGATGGTGGAGACGCTCTCGATGATAACTAGCCCTCGAGGTGGGAGAGGGAAAACGAGCACCGTGAGCAGCCCTTTCTTACCACCACGCGAGCGTCGGCGAGACGAGCTTGGTGGCGGCGGACTAAGTTCCACTTCCACGGCGCTGGGAGTTCGGGCAGAGGCGGCTAGGCGCTAGGGTTCAATAGAGGCGACGAGGCACCTGGGGGCTCCGTTTTATAGGGGCGTAGGCGTGGAGCGCACGCCGAATCCCAGGAAATCGGGAGCACGGCGGCGGCGGGATCCGCTCGGACAGAGTCCGGCTCGGGGACGGCAGAGGTAGGGGATGGCGCTGACACGCGGGCCCGGATTGACAGCAATTTAGAGCGACTCGCAGACACGCGGGAATGTTAAAAAAAGAAACAGAGGGAGAGGAGCGCGTCCGCGCGGGCTTGCGCTCGATCTGGGCCGGCCTATGGCCATTGGGCCCGAGGAAGGGAGAAGGAGCGCGCTGGGCTGCGGGTTAGAGGCTGGGCCTCGGCTGAGAGACGCCTAAACAGAGGGAGAGGAGGAATTTTCCTTTTTTCCTTCTAAATTTTCAAAGTTTTTTTCAGATTGAATTTTGAATCAGTTTAACTGTCGTTCAAAAAACAAAAAGTACAAAACTCAAATTCACCAGCATGAATGCAAAAAAAACATTCCTATACCCTTTGTTGAATTTTAATTTAATGAAAAATATTTTTTTCCTATGTTTTAATGAGCACAAAAATAGACCCAGACGCAGATAACCTGCTTAGAACATTAAATTTTGGCAGGAGGTGATTTGTCAGAAGTTACTTCATTTCTACTTTGCCGCAATGGCCATTGTAGGGAAATTACCCCTACTAAGATCATGGGCTATTTTTAACTAAGGAACTAAGATCAGGAAAAAGTGTGCGGGAATCTCAATCTTCGAATCAAAAGTTGGGGGCAAACAGGAAAATTCATGCGGGAATCTCAATCCGCTTTCGGTTGGACGGATTTTTATTAGGCAGATGCTACGCATGCGCGTTTGAAAATTCAAAATTTTATTAAAAACTGTTTTGTGGCGATTTCCTTTTTGCTTTGCCCTACGCTTGCGTTTGGGCTTTTTATAGACTGTTTTGTTCGGCTCCTTTTTTTTTTTTTTTTTTTTTTTTTTTTTGCTTTTCAACTACTGCTTTGATTGAGATTCGGTCCTTGTGGCTTGCCATCGTGCAGTGCAATTCAGTTGTTTGCTTGTTTGCACGTACGAACTACCAACCGTGCCTCACATCTCAACGCCCAAGACAGTTGCTTTTGTTTTGTCTGTTTGAGGTCTAGTTCCTTGAGAACTGGCCAGAGATCTGACAAAGGTTTTTGCAAAAAGTAGCTTGCAACGGAACGGATACTTGCCAACAAGTTCTGAATGCGACATGAGACGGCAATGGACTATGGAAGTTGCGACCACGGGAGAAAGGGCTAAATTTCAGTGTCCAAATATCGCTGAAGTAATTTGATTGTCTAATTGTATTGTTGTCAAAAAAAAATGTCTCATTGTATATTGGTAGCTCTGCAAAATAAATAAACGGCATGCATCCTGTGCAAATTAATATAAGGACAGCATGATTGATCAGACAAATATACAAACATCTGGGAAACATGTGCATTTTCTATGCGGAGCATACAAAAAGCACTTCGCATAACAACCAACTATCTCCAACCCCCTCGCTCTTCCTTTGCTCTCACAAAAGGGAGAGCCAAAAAAAAAAACTCCTTACAGAAAACAATGACTATACAGTTTCCATTCATGTCAAACCGCACAAACCAATCATCAATACCACAAATATGCGTTCTACCATCGCCTACAGTAGCCATATATCAGAGATTCAGAGTTCACAAATATGTCCCACCCAACCTCTTAGCTCCTATTAGACATATCATGCTAGAATGCTAGCGCTTTACTTTATGTTGATGCATTGCTATGCTAAGGTTGCATGATAGATTGCTCGAGCCTTTCTACCTTGACGCAACCTACCACCTGCATACCCACTTATAGCTTTAGCCACGCGCTTATTTCAGCTGCTATATTCATTTTGTCACACTTATGTTATATATTGAGAGCCGGAGTATATGAGCCGGACGGATAATCGGTGGAAACTTGCTGAGTGTGACTCCGTGTGCGTGGCTTGGGTGTGTGGTGGTGAGGGTTGTGTCGACCAGGCAGGAATGACGACGAGTCGTAGCGACAAGTCTAGCCGAGGGTGATGCTTCTGGGCACTCCCACTTTACGCTACCTGTGGCGGGTAAAGTTCGAGGGGATATAGCCCAGTACTGATTCTTGTCGTGGGATGAAGTCTGGGCAGAAGTATTGAAGATGTCTTGCCTAGTCCTACCTAAGGACTTGTATCTTCGAGGACCTAGAGTCTTGGGAATTGGTACTCACCACACAGTACCTGAGTGGGCAGGGTTCGGATTGCCCCTTTTAGATCGACGGTGCCATACCTGCTAGGAGGTAGCGGATAGTATAGAGAGGTACGGGCGCTGATGTCCCACACCCTCTCGAGACAACTTAGCGACCACGAGTAGGGCCCGGTGCTGATGTTCTTACAGTCTCATCGCCCTGGTTGCGTCCCAAGGGTTCAGGGCTGAGTGGCAGGGTGGCATCGTCTGACTAGGAGGTCTCCGTTTATCGCCGAGGTGTTTCATGAGCACTAATGATGGTGATCTTGTGGTCTTGGGTACACGTTCTGCAGAGTTGTAAATCTATACGTATAGTCCGGCCTTTCGGCTAGGACCTGTCTAGACCTGGACTACCAAGGATTGCGCTGGCCTTCTTGCCTGGACTACCCTTGGCATGCGCCGGTCTTTTGACTAGGTTGATCCTGAGGTTTCCCTTCTCTGAGTAGTGAGAGGTGTTCTTCTCTTCTTACCTTGGTGGTAGTTGTGTGTGGGGTATTTACGGTGAGAGTCTAGAGGGCTGGGAGCCGATTAGGTAGGGCAGAAAAAGATGAAGGGCTGTCTTGTCGATGTGTTGGTGAGTTGTGAGATTTGAGATGATCATGGTGGAACATGGGATGTGATGTGAGTTGAGGTTGAGATTAAAACTTGATTGTTATTATTATTAAACTTCATGCATGCATAGGAAACTAGAGCCAGATATTAGGCCTCTTGTTATACCTTTTTGCATCCACTCCACAAAGCAAGCACATAGGGTGGGGAACCTGGCCAGTACAATTCGTACTGACAGAGCTTTCAGGTGATGAGCCCGACTACGACTTCAACGCCGACAGGTGGGAGGACTGAGGAGGAGGAGTCTCGTGCCTATGCTCAAGCGAAGAGGATGACGACGCTTCCGCTACTCTGAACTGCTTTTCTAGAATGTTGTGTGCTAGTTTGATTTGGCGATGTAATAATTTTAAACCTCTATTTGTACTTTTGAACGAAGTCTTGTACTCGGTATCGATTGTTATATGGATATTGTGATGGGATGATCCTTGGAGACTATCACTTTGTTTCTATCTGTGCGTGGATTTCCCTTCACGTAAATCGTAGGTCGTTACACACTTGCAGACCAAAACCGGTCCATCAAGTCAAGCCTTTTCTTGATCTTCACCACCTTGGTCACATGACTCCATGTCATGTCTCATATGCAATAAAGCTCCTTCATTGCGTCATCACATGTGAAATAATCTCCTGTGCATAATCTCAATCACACATATTAGTCCACCTAATGTTGACACTCAATTACCAAAAACCACAAGGGGCCTTTCAACTAGTCTTTTGAGCCAAAACACAATTTCAGCGAATAAACAAACTAACAGAGAAATCAGACAGACCTGACTACGGACTCACATAATGTTGCACGGATGATGCGATGCAAATTCTAGTCACTCCAAACAGCTACTTGATCAACATTTTTCAAAGCGGTTACTTGATCAACATCCAAGAGACTTCGTTTGGCCATGAAAATACAAACGGACCCTTAGTTGATTGGACTAAGACTAGACCCATCCCACATGAGTGCAGACGAGTCCCGATCGACATTGAATTCTAGAGAATTTTTAGTTAAAGGCCGTTGCTTACCGGACTCACCTCAGGATGTGGACGCCATGGCGTCCGTCAGTGCGGAGTTTGGTCAACCAAACGCTGCCCAAATTTCATCGAATCCAAAACTTTCCCAAACCAAGTTTGCTCCATGTGATCTCCAAGCAAATCTAGGCCGGATCGAGCTACCTAGTGCTAAGTTTGACAAGTGTACACACACTAAACCATTAGGCCTTGGTGAGCGGTGCGGCATCTCAATGCAAGTTGCATAGAGTTACATGGGCATTAAATATGCGATTGACATGGCACATATTCAGGTGTTTGTGTTAATGAAGAGAGAGATGATAAGAGTTTCATAGTAGAGATAGTTTCATGGGGATGAAACTCTTTTGCACTGTTTCCAAAATATAAGTGTGTTGAAAACAAAAATTCTGAGCCATGAAATCCCCCACCGAGGATGGCCTTAGACTCACCTAGGTCAAGCTACCCACACATGCCCCCTTTATAGTATAGCCAAAGAGAAAAAACAAAATATAGAAATACTCTAAGTGCCTCTCAACACCAAAGCGACACTTAGGGCGTGTTTGGCATAACACAGGACGATTCGTGGAACCAAACTCGATATGCTTCATAGGTAGAGTAAAATCTGCCTGGGTGGAGCTAGCCAAACACCCCAACTCGCCACGCGAAAAAAAACCAACTCCATGGAGTTATTGGAGCTCTAGTTTTTTTTTTATGGTGTTCTTGGAGCACCTCTTACCCAGCTTTGAAACCCTCTAAAATAGACACGGTCATGGAGTTTGAAGGAAATTACCCAACATTGCCACCGATTACACACTCGAACCGTTTTGTTTCTTTAGGAAAAGCACATGGTGACAATTTTTATGACTAATAGACAATTCACAAACACTTGTCATTCTTCCCCCTCCCCAATGCACACCTTCTTCTCTGGCGAAGTCGTGGATCGGGCGATGGGCGACATAACTACGGAACCAAACTCGCCGCGACCCTCCCCCACGGTCCACCCCCCACCCCTACCCCCCCGGCACGGACCTTGCCCAACATTGGCGCGGCGCTTTTCTTCCCCCCACGGCCTCCCTACCTCCGCTCCTCCCCCTCCATCCTTAGTCTTGTTGTCCATCCTTTCAAAAATGAAAAATGATTTCCATCATAGGGGCATGTAGACCAATGATAGCCCAATTAATCACCATTATCATGCCCTAACTTATATTGCCTCTGCAAAACACACGTTAGTCATAATAATCTTATCTTGCCCAATCACTGAAATTCATTAGGGGCCTAGATGCCTTCACTAGCAATTGTCTGTGTGACAAGTGTACCACAAGCATCGAGATAGCCCCCGGAAGGCGAAAGAGACTCCCTTGGGAAGGGGCACCTTCAATAATCTTCTAGCATAGAGATAGCCCTCGGAAGGCGAGAGAGACTCTCTTGGGAAGGAGCGCCTTCAATAATCTTCTAGGAGACAATGGCGGTGGTGCACACAACTTGATAATTGCATTTCTCTAAATACATTTAATGGCTCACAAGTAGCCTAGGTAACTAAGATGGAGACATGGCCGACCAACTTTGTCAAAATCCAAAGTGACAGGCACTTGAACAAATTTATTAGTCGACCGTTTCTTCTCCACAGCCCGTAAGGGCGCAATTGCGAGGTTTGATCTGATCACCTGGCATACAACAAGCTATAAAGAACATTTATTCAGTTTTGCACCATCAAGTTTTGGGCATACAAAGCCGAGGCAACACTAGAATTTGGTTGGGTGAGCACACTTGTGAGATCTAATTTCAACAGGTTGGGGAACTTTGATATTTCTATAACATTTGCATGTCATGTGTGTGTTCACTAGTGAGTATGAAGAAGATCGGGAGAGGTTTGAGCGCTCCGTCTAATCACTTCTCCAAACCATTTGTTACATTCGAGGGATGAGGTATGATGGTCCAAGGAATGCAAAATGCAATTAGAGAATGGTGGCGAACAATCTTGTAGTCTCGAGTGCATCTAGGGTGACCCTCTAATGTTGACGAGGTAGATAAAAATTTATTTAAGTAGATCTATGAATCACCGGGTGAAACTGAAACTTTAAGGGCAGCTCCAGTGTATGCGCAAAAGCAAACCGTGGGCAGCTGAAACCGAACCAACACTGCGCGACAAGTTTAACCGTATGTGTCGAATCTGAAAGCGAACTCCAAAGATGGTTCGGCTCTTGGGGAATTAAAAATGTTAGATGAAGCGGGTAGACGGTGGGAGCATGCGCGTCGTACCAAATAAAGTAAACAAAAGTCTATTCTTTATTCCAAAAGCCGATGTTTACTTTGTGAAGTTGAAGAGTGCAAAAGCAAACCGAACTCTGTACTGACACATTCTGCCACGGTTCGCATACAACACTGGAGGTGCTCAATAGTAGTAGTACCCATGACAATAACTTTTCAATTCATCACTTTGGAAATTAGTATCACTAGTCACTACTTTGTTTAATGCAATGAATTAAAAATTGTGCCTAGTCTTCTTTTGTTGGAGTAGCCGATAAAAAATGTTTGGACGAATAGAAGATAGGAAAGAGCTGAGTGATCATCCTCCCTCTTTCTCCCTCTCATCCCTCTCCCTCATGACAATAACTTTTCAATTCATCACTTTGGAAATTAGATCACTAGTCACTACTTTGTTTAATGCAATGAATTAAAAATTGTGCCTAGTCTTCTTTTGTTGGAGTAGCCAATAAAAAATGTTTGGACGAATAGAAGATAGGAAAGAGCTGAGTGATCATCCTCCCTCTTCCTCCCTCTCATCCCTCTCCCTCTCCCCCTTTTATAGAGTAGGTTTTTTTCATGCCCTTAGTGGGTTTATATTTACATAAAGAGTTAAATGCATCAGCGACCACTAATCTTGTCAAGGGTGTCATTTAGGTCCACAAACTTTAAGAACACATTTCTAGGTCCATAAACTTGCAAGTGGTGCATCACACATTGCTGAACTTGTAAATTGGAGCACCGCAGGTCCATTTTTGGACCATACCAACCACTATGCTACACCACTTAGCAACTTTACGGACCAAGAAATGCAATTTCAAAGTTTGTGGACCTAAGTGGCACTTCTTGACAAGTGCAGGGGCCTGGTACATTTAAATCTTAGAAATATCATCATGACCCGTAGGAGGCTTGTATTTACAAAAGGATGCCACTAATGACTATAAATGGTCCCTAAATATTGTTTTGATGAGACTCAGGCTATCCAAACGGGCCTAAAACATGACTATGGGGTTCCAAACATATGAACCCCCACACACACACACACACACACACAATATCTTTGTTCGAGAAAGTTTGAGAAAATAAAACTTTTCTTGCAGTTCGAGTTCATTTTAGTTTGGGTGCTTGTAAAATGATGAAAAACATGTGGAAGTAATTGAGAATGATTTGCAAAGTAACATGGCTTCTATGTTTACCTTTGCGAGAACACATGTTGTTGTTGTATGTGTGTCGTGCTCTAAATTTCGATAAATTGTTGAGTTCAACTTTTTTGAGTTTTAAGCCATGAATTTAAATTTGTGGTTTTGCCATACTTGTATGTGATCCACTTAGGAGTCATTTGACAAATTTTTCACTTGATCAAGTTATTAAAATGGTAAGATTTCATGTTTTATGTTTTTAGTATTCATAGTGCACTTAAGGCTTGCGAGTCCTTTTGACAGATTCTTAATCCTAGTTCAAATAATTCTATCCTTTCACTTGTTCGCCAAAAGTGTCATCATTTGATCTTGGATTAGTTAGATTGTATACTCTTTCATTTTTGTACAACAACGATTACTTATCTCTTTGGAACAACGATGATATACCGCCGAATTATTTCATCGTTTTTCACATTTTATTGTTCCCTTGTAATAATTCGGATGCTCGGGAGACGGATATTTATGCAAAGACAGAGGACTACGAGGGCAGAAATTTCGACAACTTGGCAAATCATCTCTTCGACAATCAAAAGCATTTAAGCATAAGTGTCCCCAAGACAGTGACATGAGAATTGGTTGTCATCTTTTGCTTGGACAGTTCCTAAAAATTCAGGAAATCTTCTATAATGGTGGTTAGATTTGATATGTTTTACTGACCGGAACTCATTTGAATCCACTAGTAGAGATAGCCTAACCAAGTAGAGGCCTTTTCCAATCATAGCTTACTTGGCATATGATTGGTGTAATTTTAAAGTTTTCCGAGTCTTCGTAGAACCAACTGTAGATGCACATTGTCTACTATGACACCAATGCCAACTTGTCTTGAGTATGTTGAGGGTACAACTCCCAATTGTGGATAGCTCGAAGTGAAGACCAATCCTGACAATTACTCGAGCTCCTTATAGATGATCCAACAAGCCACTGATCCTAAGCAAATGATCCTTGCGCTTGGATAGACTTCTCAACCATAGGGATAACTAATTCTTTGAGTGAAGTGCTGGAATGTTTGAAACTTTCATCTTGCAATTCCTTCAACTTGGCTACCCCTTGAAGGAAAGGTCAACTAGGGGAGTTCAATGGGTAGCTTAATTCCATCTTCTTCTGAGTGAGTTCACACTCATAATGACATTTAGAAGTTTTTTTTTTCGTGATCGAGGAATATAGCCCGTTTTTTATTAAGCAACTTATAATATGCATGAGTAAGAATAACAAATAGTCTAAAATTCCTAATACAGTAGTGCAGTAAAACAGGTGTAACTATCAGTCTGTTAATCCAATAAAGTTGTAAACAGGACAGAAGTCGGAAACTGCATGAGAGGCTCCCAGAATTGCATAATTTGATCATTTGATCGTTTCCAAACTCCGAGTCGTACGGCGAGCAGCCTAGGCCCAAGGCAGATCGGACTCGACTCGTCCGTGCGCCGCGTTCCACGGTTCAGTCCGACTCACGGCGGGCAGCCTGGGCGCTACAGGAAAAAGCGTGCCGGAATCTCAATCCGATCCAATCAAATAGTTGGACGGGGCAAAAAGCAGATGCACGCTTGCGCGTTTGGGCTTTTTTTTTATAAACTGTTTTGTGGCAGCTCCTTTTTTGCTTTGCCCTCAACTACTGCTTCTGATTGAGATTCGGTCCTTGTGGTTTTTATGCTTTATTATGGGGTGGCTTGCCATCGTGCAGTGCAGTTCAGTTGTTTGCTTGTTTGCACGTACCAACTACCAACCGTGCCAGAGAACTGGCCTGTGTAAGTGCCAGAGACCTGACAAAGGTTTTTGCAAAGAGTAGCTTCCAACGGAACGGACACTTTGCCAACAAGTTCTGAATGCGACATGAGACGGCAATGGACTATGGAAGTTGCGACCACGGCAGAAAGGGCTAAATTTCAGTGTCCAAATATCGCTGAAGTAATTTAATTGTCTAATTGTATTGTTGCCAAAAAAAAAATGTCTCATTGTATATTGGTAGCTCTGCAAAATAAAGGGCATGCATCCTGTGCAAATTAATATAAGGACAGCATGATTGATCAGAGAAATATACAAACATCTGGAAAACATGTGCATTTTCTATGCGGAGCATACAAAAAGCACTTCGCATAACAACCATCTCCAACCCCCTCGCTCTTCCTGTTGCTCTCACAAAAGTGAGAGCCAAAAAAAAAAAAAAAAACTTACAGGAAACAATGACTATACAGTTTCCATTCATGTCAAACCGCACAAACCAATCATCAATACCACAAATATGCGTTCTACCATCGCCTACAGTAGCCATATATCAGAGTTCACGCCCCAGCCAGTTCTTGATCTTTCTTTGGCGCAGAGTCTGTGCTCCCATCTGGGGTTGGTGTTCCTTGCGAACTCACCATCGAGTCTGGGCTGAACAGCTCATCTCTTTCAAGCTTAAGAAGGGTCTCTTTTGATTCGCCTTTCAGCAATGGCACAACTTCAAGCATTGTCGGTCTCTTTTCAGATTCTGAATGCGTACATGCTAACCCAACTAACACCATTCTTCTCAGTTCAGATTCAGAGAACTTGTCACTGAGTTTGGAGTCTGCAATTTCATCATATCTACCCTGCCTCGCCAGCGGGAGCACCCAGTTTCGAATTCCATATGTCTTAACAGAACCTGACTTTTCTATTGGTCTTTTGCCACTCGCAAGCTCCAATAGTATTATTCCAAAACTGTATACATCAGAACCTTCTGTTGGTTTGCCAAACATAATGTACTCAGGAGCAAGGTAGCCTCGCTGGCTTTCGCTGGTTATCTTTTCATGGTCCATTCCATCAGGAATAAGCCTTATCAGACCGAAATCACCAACATGTGCCTGGAAGTCTGAATCCAGTAACACATTGGTGGTCTTGATGCTTCCATGGATTATCTTAGGTGTTGCATGGTGATGAAGGTACCTGTGAAAAAGTACTTGAGTTATCTCTGTCACAGTGTTTAACAAAAGCAACAATGTAAGAGTTTATCAATATCGTTCCGTTATGAGCAAAGATAAAGAGGTTGTTCACTCACAAGAGAGCTCGAGCGGTGCCAATGGCAATAGATGCCCTCCGCCGCCAGTCAAGGAGACATTCTGCAGAATGTGTTCCATGAAGATGTGCATAGAGACTTGAGTTTGCCATATAGTCATACACCAGAACGCGTTCGGGTCCATCCGCACAATATCCACGAAAACTCAGGAGATTTTTTGTGTCTTATCCTTCCCAATATCTCAACTTCTGAAGCAAATTCCACTTCTGTGCCATTCTTTGCATTCTTTAACCTCTTGACAGCGATCTGCATCAATGAAGATTGGTAAAGTCAATCAGTAGGTTGCATTGAATTCAACTTAGTTTTATATAATACCAAAGCTGGATACAGAGAATGATGCATGGAATGACACGTTGTCACAATATTCCTAGCCACTCAATTTGCATAATATGAACAGAGGTACATGTAAATAAAAAAGAATAAGTGTAGACACAGACCATATATCATACCTAAGAGATGGATTTTATTTGTCTATCAATCATTATACTGATTCTTTTCACAATGCTTAAAAAGAAGGCTACTCAGCAGGATCATGAGACCTCAATCAAAATTTTAAAGAAGGCATGTCCCATAGTTGACACCATGACAGGATAATGCTGGCATTTTAGTTTTTATTTACAAGATGGAGATATGCAAACCTGTAGCCAGTTCATATAAAAATTTTTTGTTGACTTCCCAATGGCAACATATCCTACCTACCTAATAATAACGCAATCAAAGATCAATGTCCCAAACAAAAATATATATATATATATATATATAAGTAGTTGTTTCCTGTTTGGTTATTTAGTGAGATAGGTACCAATAAAATGTTCGCAGCTGTGCAAAATAACTGTGACTGGGTGTACTGGCAGGTAATAAGAAAATTAAAAGACAATAAAGTTGAAATTTTAATTCTCAGCAAGGATAAAGATGTACGGAGCAGAAACCTGAGAACCATCCCAAACTTGTCCCCAATACACACTCCCAAGTGGCCCTTCTCCAATCTTGTTATCGTAATTGAAGCTGTTTGTCGCTGATCGAAGCTCTCTCAATGAGAATACCCACCTCAATGATCCACTTCTTTCATCAGACCTGACAAAGCAAATCAATTAAATACATGATGAGCTACTATGAACTGGCCTTTCCAAGCACAGAATAGGTGATCAACTCATATTCAATTCCACTGATACAAATCCCCTGGTTCCCCTACAACAAAATTTGGCTATTCCAAGCTTATAAAATCGATGGATCATATCGATCATGAATTCATCAAACAAGACCAACATGCCAAACCTCCACACCATTTCATAGTTTTTTTTTTTTTTTTTTTCTGAAGCTGAGGAACAGAATAAAGCTGGGATCGTCTGCCACCAAACTTTAAACTTTCCCTTGGTCTTAGCTAGCGTCACTAAACAAATAACAAAAATCGGAGCACCCAAATCCCTACTAATTTCACCTCACCACCATCGCTTGTACCAAAACCAAACAATAGCTCTGAAACCAAACATGATGTCTACTTTCCACCAAATTGGAGTCCGGGTCAGTTAAATTTTGCACCGCCCCTCTTTAGTATTTGACAAATTCACATGAACCAAAACAAGAAACGAGCTAGTATCGACAGAAACTTACAACCTTCACTGTGGCATCCGGCGAGTTGAGAACAACGAAGAAGAAAACGCCGCGAACGGAGCAGCCAAGCGCGCGGAATTCCGTCGTGGCCCAGGACGAACGAACCCCCAAACATCTATCTACAGCTCTACACCAACACCAATCGCCCGCGCGCGCTCACACACCGCGGCTGATTTCAGCGGAACCCAGACAATCCCACCAGAGACACAAAAGGGCAGCTGGGGGAGCAGCAAGACAAGGAGGCAAGGAGCTGGCGACTTACAGGTCCTCAGGGGAGGCGACCCCGGCGCAGCAGATGAGTCTGCGGGCGGCCCGCGACAGCTTGGGGTGCATCGGCGTACGTCGCCCTGACCCGTCTCCACTCCTCTCCTTCCGCCGGCGGCGCGGCACGGTGCGCGGAACCGAGAGAGGCGGCGGCTTGGAGACGAAGGAAGACTCGGAAAGAGTGGTGGGGCTGGGCTGGCGTGGTGGTGATGGTGGTGGTGACCGGTGGGGACTCTTGTTGGAATGGACTAGAGGCGGGCGGGCGGGCGGGCGGGCAGCAGAGACGTAACAGCGGAGACCAGCTTCGCAGCTGCGCTTTCGGTGTGAGCGTGTGACCTGTTCGGCTGGTGTTCGTCGCCTTTTTCTCGCGATTCCTACGCCACGCGCCGACGACGCCGACGACGGTTGGGGAGTTGGGGACTCGGGGTTCGGCGGCCCACGCACGCCGCTGCTTGCCGTGCGGTGCAAACCCTCGGGGAGCTGGTGGTAGTGGTGGTGGTGGTTACACGGGCAACGACCACAACGTTCACCATCGATTCACTAGGGCCGTCTGGTACGTACGTGGAGGGGATTAAAAGGTTCTTCGCGTGGACTGCATTGCACAGTAATCAGTGGGGGAAAACGCACGTACATACAGTACGATGTTTCGGTTTTCCACGGCAATCAGTGGGGGAGAACGAACGCACGCACGTACGGCGAGGCTTTGTTCACCTGCACCCTGATACGATACCTGGGCATCACGGTTCAAGGACATGTAGAGAAGAATCTACTGGGGACTGAAAAATCAACGTGAATAAATCGAGGTGATCAAACTGCCCGCCGTGGACCGACAAGTCCGTCCTGATCCGGACCTGACCTGGCGAATTTGAGGTGGCAAGTAGTGCGGCATTTGTGGGGGTCTTTAATTGGTTCTTTTTGGTCGGTTGCCTACCATTTCTTTTCTTTTCAAATTAGGAAAATAATAATATAGGAATAGTAAGAACATAGAAATATTGTTGTAGGGTAGAAATATTCTCTCTTCTTCTAAATTATAGGTCCCTTTGACTTTTTTTAGCAAATCAATTTTATTACATATCTAAATATAATAATATATTTAAATACATAGCAAAATGGATGAATAAAAAAAATCAAAGCAACTTATAATTTGTAACGGAGGAAGTACTCCATAAATGCAAAACACATGATTGAAAACTTTGATGGAACTCTGTCATTAGATGGGTCATCGGAAAATCATAGGAATTCTAAAGGATATTAACCATAATGAATTTGTTTTATGTTAACTAGCTGGTTAGACATGGCTAAAACATTTCCGTTTAGATGGGTCGTCAGAAAATCATAGGAATTCTAAAGGATTTAAAGCATAATGAAGTTGTTTTATGTTAACTAGCTAATTAGAAATGGCTAAAATAATTCTTCTGCATACAAGGACCACCATCATCTTGTAGCAACAACACTAAGTTTCTCGTTCTTCTTAAACAGGAATTATACCAAGAACTTTGACTGAATGCTACGAACCCTTTGAAATTGACATGCAAAGCAATAAATTTCTATGGAACATGTTCATGTTTCCTGCAAACCAAACAAATGGATAGGAACAAACCCTATATGAGCAATATTCCAATAAAAACCCTTCACAAAACCTACAAACCAAAGGAGCCCTTATGTTGCGGTAGACAGTTGGCATCTTTAGGCCACTAGGTTTCTTAGCTCGTTTGACAAGGTTTTAGGGGTGGCTCTTGCTCTAGCTCCAACTCCAATTAAAGTTTTGCTGTAAAAAAATCCAATTAATTTTGCTAAACAAATATTCAAGAAATAGTTTCAATGGTAAGTCCAAAGGAGTCGGAGTGATTTTTGTACCCAATAGAGGATCATAAAAACATGACATAAAAATTTGGTATAAAGTATAACAAAATTAAAGTTACTTTGCTAATTTTCTAATTAATTTCAGCTTTATCATAAAAGTTACTCCATGAGAGCAGCCAGAGTCACTTCTCTTTTAAGAGGAGCGAGCTGGAGTCATACTAAAGTGGTTCTTAATCTTTGTGTTTTGTAGAAAATGGATCACACGTGCTCTGACATTGAAGTTTGGATCCAAAAGTTGGATGTACAAGGATCAAAATATGTATTTAATACCAACAAAAACATAAGGGGATGTAGCTCAGATGGTAGAGCGCTCGCTTAGCATGCGAGAGGTACGGGGATCGATACCCCGCATCTCCATTCTTTTTTTTTTTTTACCATTTTCTTTCAAGGCCCAGTTTCAATGCTGGCCCATTTCATCCACGTCGCAATTTTCCCATTTCATCCACGTCGCAGTTTTTCTTTCAAGGCCCAGTTTAAATGCTGGCCCATTTCATCCACGTTCGCGAAGGCCCGGCAGCCAGCCAGTTCTGCTTCTGTTCTCGTCTCAAAAAAAAAAAAAAAGGTTCTGCTTCTGTCCCAGCCGAATTGTAGAAAAAAATGCTACTCCACTAGTGCTTGACTGCCTGGAACGCATCCATGCCTCTATCTTTCGGTCCTTATTTTTTTTTTTTTTTACATTTTTTCATTGAAGGCCCTGTTTCAATGCCGGCCCTTCTCATCCACGTAGCGAAGGCCCGGCAGCCTGGCTGCTTCTGTCCCAGGCGAATATGGAAGAAATACTACTTTCCATTTATAATTTTTGTAAACGACATAATCATGATTTCGGTATATTAATATTTTAGATAAACTCTTGTTAATTTTTGAAATCACCTAATAAAATATAAAAATTCAAAACATTGTAAAGTTCCAAAGATGTCATCACCTCCGTTTGATTATATTTACACAATAAAGATATATAGGTGTATTATTTAATTTATTGGTGGGTGGATCCTAAATTTTTTATGTCCTCCTAAAATTCCCTCACAAGCCCCTATAGCTAGCTAGATATAGACAAACCTCCTATCCACCTTTTAAATAAAAAAATGGTAGTCCATTTTATTTCACTGTGATTAATTTTAAATTTGGGCTCTCAAATCCAACAAAATTAGCTTTTTATTTTTAATTTTTTTTAATTTAGGAGGGATTTTTAAAGTTGCTCTTACAAAATTGTGAAAAGCAAGGAGAAGTCAAAACCTTTTGGCTGTGGCTTCTTTAGACTCCTCAAAGTATACCAAGGAACCATTTTTAAGATGCTCGCTTTGGCGGGCTTTTTGCGCCACCAAAAGCGGTCATTTTCTATTTTGGTTCAAATTTTATTGTGATTTTTTGTTTTTTTTAACGAAAACTTTTGCTCCCATTTGTTCTATGGAGTTTAAATTTGCCCTGTGAAGTGGTTACGAAAATGGTTGTTGTAAAAGGCTATAGGTTCCTCGTGTCTCTAGAAAGGAACCTCTAACATATTACTAGAATTCTTTTTTTTTCGCTTGATTTAAGTACAGCTCGTAGGACATGAGTATTTATATACCTATCTTTAATTATTTAAACCATATATAAAAGAATCATCTGCTTCCAAAGCTGAAACAATTTTTTTATTCTTGGAACATAGCCACAATTTTTAGAGGTACGGGTAACTAAATTTTTTTTTTGATATTTAATGAACGAGACATAGGTATTGAAATCATGAATTACATCCAAGCACCAAAGGATCTGGCAGCCAGAATTTTTTCTGTTCGCATGGCGAAAAAAAAAAATGGTGACTCCATTTGATTTGTAAAGGTGGAAGATGGATGAATCAACGTATGGGTACAGAAGAACAATTGAGACAATTTTTGCAGCTATAAAGTCTCATTCATTTTTGGTCCAGTTACAGGAACAGGAAGACACCATTCTTTAAGGCATCTGGTCAATATTCAATGAGGTCGGCATACAACGCACAATGACAGGAAGCTATCCAGACCAAAATTGGAGCAGGGTGTGGAAGATGAAGGTGGAGCCAAAATGTCGTTTCTTCGTTTGGTTGTTGCTCCAATGCAAACTGCCGACAACCGATCGAATATTATCAAGAGGCGGTCAGGCAAACCCAATATGTACTCTGTGTCGCTGTAGGCAAGAAACACATTTGCATATGATTACAAAATAATTTTTATGCTAAAGGTATATGGCGAAAGGTTTGACTTGGAGCTAGAGCAAAAACTTCAGCCGCCGCCATTAGTGAATCTGGGCACAGTTTAAAAATGCCCTGAATAGAAGCATCGATAAGAAAAGAAACTCTCAGGCTAAGGTTCACCGTTTGGAACTTATGGAAGGAACGGTGCCGACGGGTTTTCGACAACAAAGCACGCTCACAACAAGAACAGCTCGAGACCATCATGGGCGATCTTCAACTAGTTTTAATTATTTAAACCATAATCCATAATCTTTTTTCAGTTTTGTTAGTTCTAGAACCCTTGTTTTTTTTTTGAAACTCCTGTGTACATATTCTGTTCCTTCTTAATGCAAAGGCAGAGCACCTGTCATTTACGGTAAAAAAAAAATTCATGAATTACTGTAGCTCAGTTGTTTTTGTGTGTGCGTGTGTGGAACTGTAGCTCATTTGGTTAAGGCAAGTTTAGATCATTTGGACTAGTCATAAACCATTTAAGTATGCAAGCTAATGGGTGAACCAAACTCTAGTTCCATATGGCCAGCTAACAACGAGTAGCTCATTATTTTGGCTTTTCAACTATTTAGGTTTTTTTTTTTGCTAGTTTTTTTTCTAGATATAATTAAATTGTATTTAGATAAGTAATAAAAAACTGTGTCTAAATGAGCCAACAGTTTACTTATCTAAGTACAACATAGATGAGTTTTGGACGTGAACTCAACGAAATTGGGTTTGGGGTTTTGGGCGTGAACTCAACGACATAGGCTAGTCAGTTTTTTTTTAACCAAAACTGGTTTTGGGCGTGAACTCAGGGTCATAGATCAGTGCATGACGTTGTCGGGACCATGTAATCTCATTTCATACTACAAGCAGTTATATAGTCGTAGTCATAACAGCAAGCCAGTTCCGGAGAGTTCCAGCCCTGCGAGGGGGGGAGGGCCGGTTGAGCATCATTTGTTTGAACGTAGTACCGCATTTGTCACGGCTCTCGTCGGCTCGTCGAAGGACACAACTAGTAGTAGTATACTGTAGGGATTGTGCACACAGTGGACAGTGGCTGTACGCGTGGCGCGAATATCTCGTGTGGCGCAGCTGCACGCCATCAAAAAAACAGCCAAAGCTAGCGGCGGTACCGAGCGAGCGGAGCACGGGCGAGTCGACACTTGTCACGCACAACCAGCACCGTGACCCGACGAGTCTGCGTCAGCGCTCTGCGCTCCCAAGGTTCAGTGCATGGCACCGCATCGCGCAGAGGATAGCTGGGACAACGACGTCGTCCTGTTCGGCTGTTCCGAAACGTCCAAGCGACACGCTGGATTCCCGAGAGACTAGGGCCGGGCGGGCGGGCGGGCGCTGTGCCGTTCTTCCTCTCCCGAGTCCCGGACGGTCCCGGACGGACGGACGGACAGGGATAGCCGGGATAGGTTTCGGCGTGAGTTCATTGTACTTGCGTGATCGCGTGATGACCGCGTACGTGTTCGGTGGTCTGAAAGATAGAGGCATGGATGCGTTCCAGGCAGTCAAGCACTGAACCTGAACCCTCTCCGGTGAAGACCGGGTTTCCACGGACCGGATGCAGAGCACGGATCAACCGTCCGTTCAGGTCAAAGCAGAGTTCCCGGACACTCTGCAGGAGTAGAGTAACCTTTGCTATACTCGCAGATTTCGTGCTTATTGAACCGGCGCAACATTGATGGTTTTGTTTTGCTGTATGGTCTAGTACGTACAAGAAAAACCACACCGGCGTGGCCGGCTCTTTGATGGTCCAAAGCTAAAATTCCTCATCAAAGTTGCGACGTGACACGGAGGAACAATTTCGCAACCACACGTAAATTATAAAAAAACACGAGTCATCAATCGTAATATCTTTAGTGCCGGCAGCGTCGAGCAAAAGTGGTAATATTTATTAAAAAAGTTGCCGCCGCCGCCGCCTCGTGTATGCGGCCTTGTTTACTCCCTCTGTCCCATTGAATTATCGTTTTTAACATTTCTTTGATATTCCATCATTAGGCCTTATTCAAAATATTTAAGCAAATCATAAAATAAATTAATCAATATTCAAGTATCTTCATTGATAAAATAAGTCGATAACAAAATAAATTATATTTGTTGCAAAAATTTGAATAAAGACGAAGATCAAATCTTTTTTGGTTAATTTAGGGTAAGGTATGGCGCATGGGATAAAAAATTATAAAATCATGATTTTGATTTTTATTTTTCCATCACATCACATTAAAAAAATTATTGTTTTGTCTCCATATATCTTAAACATCGTTTTAAAACATATTAATCAAACATCGGGAATATAAACTATTAATAACTTTTACATCATTGAGTTTTGAAATGTGAAAATCATATCAATAGATTTGTCTTGAAAAATACTTTCATAAAATTCTGCGTTTTTTAATAAATAAATATTTTGATCCTCCTTGCATGACCAACCTTTGGCTTTGGAGGCGTTGAGCAACCAACCAAACATGACTCTTTTCAATAGCGGATGGATACACGCGGGCATATTAAAAACACGTAAAAAAATAACTCATCAAAGTTGCGACGTGACACGGAGGAACAACCTCGCAACCACACGTAACCGGATCCGAAAACACGAGTCATCAATCGTAGTACAGCCGGCAGCGTCGAGCGAGAGATCTCGTCATTGTCGCCGCCGCCGCCGCCTCGTGTCTGCGTTTCGGCGTGCCCCGGACACTGGCTTGTGCAGCACCAGCACGGAAACTGCTCTGCTCCGTCGTCTCACAGTCCCATCGCAGGAAACGTACGGCTCGCGGAGGATGCGGCCGGGCAGGGCAGCCATCCGACACCACACCACTCGGCTTTTTTTCTCCTTTTTCTGGTGCAGCCGATCCTATACGCCCAAACTTTTTGACATCCGGGGCGCTTTGTGAAATCTTGTCCCCCTGCGTCTACATGCCCGGAGACCGTCTACGTGTCTGTCCAGTACTACTACACACAACTGAAGGATAGAAAAATATCACAGGCGAGAACGAGCGAACGAGCGATTGTTTGTGTGGGCGCTGAAATTCTGCAGAGAAATTTACTGCGGCTTGTACCGTACTACTGGCACAGAGCAGGCCGGCAGCGGGCGCGCCGAGGCATGGAGAAGCGCGGTGCCCATGCGTGCAGACACAAGCGAGTGGCAGATCCACTGGGACACAGCAGCAGTGTGCAGTAGCAGCTGTTGGCTCTGTGCTTGACTTGTTGGTGACGTGCAGGGGGACCGCCTCCGGGGAAGCGTGGGCTGTGGAAACAGCAGCGTGCCCACATGGCTCTGCGTTGCCTGCCTGCGGCCGCGGCGTGACACTATAGGGAGAAAATTGTTCATCCGACTGTGTTCAAAGGCGCACAAATGCTGGATAGATTATGAGTCCTTCTAATAGGAAGTAGTAGTGCTGAAACTCCCTAATCCATCCATGTTTTGTGGACACTGAATTTACCGTGCAACAAGTTTTAGGTAACCTAAACAACTCTTCAACCACGGTAGTCCCAACTCTTCTACTTTATGGCCTGGCACGGAAGCAGAACAATCAATACGCACGTTATTTCAACTTTTCAACAGCTGTGTAGGGATAACAGGGTCATTTGCCTTCATCATTTCTTACCGGTCCCGATGCTAGAACGACAACAATTCTGGGACAGAGAGAGTACTACTTATCTCACTTGGAATCTGATCTTACATATAGTTGTGTAGCTTTGTGAGGCTAAACCTAGCTGAAGCGTTGGTAAAGCCTAGGACCTGCTTGGTTTTTTTAGTCTAAAGTTTAGTTTGCTAAAGTTAATGTCTGAAGCTTTAGACCACTTTAGCTCAATTGTGTGATCTATGGACAACACTTTAGATCTTCTGTTTGGACCCTTAACTGTTAATGTGGTCTAAAGTTTAGTGGCTAAACTATAGACCATAGAATCAAAAAAGACCTTAGTTTGAAGTTGGACTATTGGAGTAGTCTAGACAAAACTGTAATATCGTTGGCTATTCACTTTGTTCATCTTTAATGTCATCCATAATCATGTTCTAGTTAAAAATGGAACGAAAGATGAACAAACTGAATATAATCTCATATTTGTACCCGTTAATACAAATTTGTGTATATGGCACCTATTGCTCAATACAAATTTGTACCCGCTTAGATTGATGAAGATTTTGAGAATTCAATAATCTCATACAAATAGTTACTAGGTTTTTACTAGGTTTCGAAAATCTGGTTTTGAAAAATCTCAGTACAATCAAATCACACCTTGTCATGGCCATACTCTAGGTAGAAAAAAACGCGCCAACTTAGGTGGGCGTGGTCTCGAAAAAAAATACTCTACGTAGGAGTACGTGGGCATGACGGATGACGCACAAGGATTAACGTTGCCAATCATATAGATCTGTATCTAAAGTCTATAGCAGGAGTGGCAATCATATCCGCCGGTGCAAGAAACCCGCTCCTACATGATCGACACATGAATCTTACGAGGTACACCAGGCAGGCAAGGAGCTTTATTTCAGGCTAACCGGCCCCATGCACGACTTGAAGGGCACGACCACTAACCCAAGTCCGCCCGCCAGGACCGCCACCGAAAAACCGCGCTGGATCGGCAAAGCAAACGATGCGATGCGCCCACTCTCCACGGCAACATCCCCCGGCAGCCGCTCACTAGCCTTGCCGTGTCGCCGAACGGCACAACCCACCCCTCCCCACCCGCGCCACAAACCCCATCACGAAAAACCCCGGTGCGCGGCGCGCGCGGGGCCGGCAGCGGACGGGGCCGTGTGCCCGTGTCGGTCCGCGCTCGGCAACGAGGCGGCCCGCGCTGCCGCGCCCAACGGCGGCAGGCGGACAGCGCGCCCGCGGCTGGGTCCCCTGGACACCCGACACCCTGTCGGCCCCTTGTTTATTCCACCCTCGTCCTTCCTCAGATCTCATCTGCCTGCCCCCACTGCCGACGGCGCCGCCCACCCGGATCGGTCGATCCGCATGTGCGCCCGCTGCACGTATATATACCCATCGTCGTCATCTCATCAATAGATCGCGTTACTGGTAGCTAAGCTACAGCCTCTCCGTGTGCCTTCCAGTCTGTCTCACACTACTAGCTGTATCGATCCATCGAACGAAGTGGGAGTCTCAGTGTCAGGGTTCGCCGTGACCACGCATATGAGCGCACGCAGCGCGAAGGTGATCAAGGGAAAGTGATCGGTGGGATGGAGCTGGAGCTCGGGCTCGCGCTGCCGAACCCGCACCAGCAGCCACTGGCTGCCGCCGGCGGCGGGGAGTTCGTCGTCGGTCTCGTCGACGGCTCGGCGGGCGCGTGCGGGAACAAGAGGGTGTTCGACGACGCGTTCGGGGCACCCAAGGCCACAACGCTTCTTCAGCTCTTCGTGACTGAGGATGGTGACGGTGGTGGCGGAGGCGGCGACCGCGACGGCATCGACCATGATCCAACAAGAAACAAGTGAGTAGCTAGTGTGCAGTGGTTAATAACAGTACCATACCACGTGCGTACACTGATAATATCTTGTCGTTTAGTTGTAGAACATGTACGTTTTCTTTGCGCCCGTGGGTGTCTTCTCTTATCATCGAAATCCGTCGGCGTGTGTAATAACGCAGGAAGAAGAGGCTGGTGGGGTGGCCGCCGGTGAAGTGTGCGCGCAGGCGGAGCTCCGGCGGCGGCGGGTACGTGAAGGTCAACATGGAAGGGGTGGCCATCGGGCGCAAGGTCGACGTGTCTCTCCACGGCTCGTACCAGGAGCTGCTCCGCACGCTCGAACGCATGTTCCCTTCGCCTAACCAACAAGCAGGTGCGTTCCCGTTCCGGTGGCGAGCCGGCGGCCGGCGGCATGACGGCGGTGCTGCGAGGCTGTGATCGTAGGCCGGCCGCCGTCGATCTGGTTCCGACACGTGCCCTCGCTGTCGTAGCTTCCCATTCGGTGCAGCTGATTAACTCTGATCGCACTCCTGTAACCACTTTGGCAGGTGCAGATGATGCAGATCGTGCAGAAGAAGAGGAAGAGGTGGGCTCGCACGAGCGCCGCCGTCGCCATCCTTATGTGGTCACATACGAGGACGGCGAAGGAGACTGGTTGCTCGTCGGAGATGATGTGCCGTGGGAGTGAGTATATATCAGTCACTACTACTGACTGTTTGTATCGATCGTTTGACGCCGGCAACAATCCAATCACATCATTCAGTAAACTTAATTAAAACGACGTTGATTTGCTGCTTGTTGCAGGGTGTTCGTGAAGTCAGTGAAGCGGCTCAAGATATACTTGCGTAGCCGATGGACGTACGGCGTCCGCTGGCGCAGCAGCGACGTGTAGGCCTCTCACAACTTACTATAGTGGCAGTATAGTCGTACTTCTGGGCGTCATCTGCGTATGGCTTAGCTCACTGAATAATTCTACGTGTGAACGTTGTTTCTGCCCTCCTGTGTGCACGTAGACGTAGTACTCGATCTCCTATAAGCTTTGTCGATCGGTGGTTTCAACTTTCAGAGCATGACGAAAGCACTGCTGGTTAGCTGCTGCTGCTGTCATCACGTACGTACACATTTGGTTCATCTTCGTGTGTAAAGTTACACACGGTTTCTCTGGCGTCTGTCCAAGTCGAGTTAATTAGTCACTTGTCGGTCGTCGTCGTCTGTGCCTGTGCGGGTGATTAGGTCTAAGCATACTATTATGATGATATTATCTCAAGTACTTATCTGTTACTTACTTTTTGATTTCCATCGCATGGGTAATAATTCATATACTTGTGGTTACTAAGACAGTACGTACTTGACTTTTCCATTTGTAAGATACTTCCATCGACTGCTCATAGTAACTAATTTTAAGAAGAGGCATAACTGTTATAAATAAATTCAAGGATACACTTAGAGCCATGGCTAACTAATATTGTTATTTTTTTTCAAATGCTTTTATTGCAATATTGTTTTTGTTTTTACATTTAAAGTGAGTGCTTTATTGAGATATCTTCCTATACCTTTTTTTGTGAATACGCATGAGTGTGAATATCTTTGTATTAGAAAAATAGAATTGTATATACAAGAATGCCGAGAACGGCAAAATATGAAAAACAAATGGCTACATTTTGAAAATTTATCTAAACAAACAGTCCACCAGCAATGAACATGTATTGATTTGCCTTCTTCACATCACTACACCACCAAGAGTATATATATTGGGATTTCTGACGCCATTTTCATCACCTTGCTCTTCTATTGATATGATTTTCACTTTTCAAAACTCAACCTTAAAAGTTATTAATCATTTTCATACCCAATGTTTGCAAATGCACCACCCAAAATACTTCCTTTTCAATAAAAGGGAGTGATTTTTGTCCATCACTTTTTCACCATATATATATATTGGACTTCACATGCCATCTTCATCACAAGGCTCTTCTCACCGAGGTGTCTAATTTCTTTGGCAAGGGTCGCATCGCCTCCCTATGAAGCTTCAAGTATACATTAACTCTGTTATTCATCTTCATCCACCAAATGCCAATGTTCCTGCGGCTTGCCACACCTATTATGGAGGCAATTCAAGTTTCCAACCACACCAATGTTTTATTTTTATTATGCGTGTGAGAGTTGAATCAGATAAGTTTTTTTGCCTAATTATGAACTGGATTATGTTTGATTGATATTTATAGGGCGTTGCGGTATGTATTGTACTCTACTTGGGAGAGTCGGACCTTCATGGAATATGTCCGAATCATTGTTGGAGTAGAGTTTGTACTGAATGACATTCACTTCTTCAATAGCTAAAATATGATTAAGGGTGGCATCTTCAAATTCTTGGCACAAGCTGTTACTTAAACAATTGGTACTAATATTTCTTTTTATATCATTCCATCAAAGGTTCAAATTTATATGTTTTCCTTTGTTGGTTTTATATTTATCACCCCATCAATAGTCCTTTGTTATAAACATCACAATCTCCCCGAAACAATGCATGGGGTGTCATATAGTTGTTATATATAGTTGACGTGGATAAGACCAATAACGCACAAAAAGTCGTGTGGTAGATCATGTGATCACTCTAGCGTAGACCACATGAAGGGGTAAAAGATGTCAAAACTCTCCCATCAAAGCCAATCAACTAGCTCGCTAAGGTTAGACAAGACATAACTCGATCGATGCACTGGTCATCACGAAATGATTGAAAATCATGCTTCATTGAAACCTTTGTTTAGATTACCCCAATTCACGTTGTTGTCATACACCTTGGAGAGATCCAATTTAGCACACCAAGTACTTCTTCCATCCAAATCTTAATTGATTTGTATGAATGCAATCGAAAGCCGTCGACTTGGTGAGATCAGCAAGTTAATGAGTTATTGGCTAGACACATATAAAAAACACTTTATAGATAATAATAAGGTTAATTGGTCAAATATCCATAAACAGGTTTCAGAGTACTTCCTCCGGATGGTATTTTAATTTGTTGTTTTGGACAAGGTTGAGTGTCAAACATCGGAATATAAATCATCAATAATGAGAAAAGTTGTTGAGTTTGTAAATTTAAAATTATTTGAGTAGATTTGTCACCAAAAATACTTTGATAAAATTATACATATATCACATCTCCATAAATATTTTTATAATAATAAGAGGTCAAAGTAGTGTTTTGTTGTCATGTTTCTTTTCCTAAACGACTTCTAATACCTTCTCGGAGGGAGTACTTCCTCCATCTCATTTAATTTGTTGTTTTAGCTCGGAGGCAGGGATGAGTGGCAACATCTAGTTCCCATGCCAATGAAAACATGATTTAAGGGATTTAAGAGCTCCATTATATCCCCTCTTGTTGTTCAATATTGAAATTGCAAATATTAACTACAAGAATAACTCGATCCAATGGAATTGAGGGAATGGTAACCTCAGCCATTACTCTAGGATATTTTTAATAGCGGCAGATATGGCTAGTTAAGATGCAAATAAGGGGCCAATTTATATTGTTCTTTTTTATGCGGGGTATATATGGGTAATTTATATGAAGATTAGGGTGTTACTTTTAGTTATTCTTTACAATCGCTTAAGCTAAGTGTAAAATTTAGAAACATATTTGAGAGGTCATTAGAGCTTTTCAACAATAGGAGAGGTGGATGCATGTTTGTTTGATCAATAAATATATTTTGTAAGAGAAATTAGAGGTCGCTAATAAGCGGTGTGGACCGTTCCTCTCTGTCTCTGAAGTTTACTGGTGCCTTGTGGTGTCTCATTTAGGGGTGGTAAAGGGTCTTTTAATTTAAGATAACAAATTTAAGGATCGCACAATTAGGATGTGGCCTTAAAACTATATAATTTTGAACTAAAAATAGAAAAAGGAGACGGTGTGAAAAAGGCAAAGGGGTATCCATCACCTCTCATCTCGTTTTGTCATTTGACCCGGTGCCTTGAAATACAAAAAAACGGATACCTGTGTGTCAAAAATACAATTTTAGACCTCAATTACCTCGTTCAACTTTTGGTCCACACCACATAGCCTCCTCAACCGTTTTAACAGTGACACACAGCTACTACTGAATTATATGGGGAACCACATGTTCCAGGATGAACAGGTTGACCCACCCAGTGCCCTCCAATCAAGCATCTCGATCTTATCTGACCCCACGAATTGAGTGAGCCCGCACCGGATCAGGCTGTCGTCGCCCGTCCGTCGGTGAGGTCCAGACGATCCGGGACCTCTATGCATGGTCTAAAATACTGCCCGTACCATGCATCCATGATATCGATCCAAACACACAAGTACACGAACTGGGGCTAAACAAGTTTGGTGGGCGGCACAACACGAGCACTAGAAAACAAGTACTCACTCCGTTGAACCAACCTCTGGTGGTGGCTCGGAAATGTCAGAGGCCTGTGCACTGCAGTGCATCGCAGCGTGCGTGGCCTAGTCCGGGGTCTCCGGTCAACCGAAACCAGCGTCCTGGCCGGCGTGGACGGCTCCTGCTCCTCAGAGTCGTGACGAAACAGTCCAGATCAGCAAGGAAATCCGCACAGGGCCTGATACCGACCCAGATGAGATGAGACGGTCAGATGGATGGATTCTCACGATCGACGACGTCGTTGTCGCCGTTGCCGGGGGTCGTTGCCGTCCGCAGACGCAGTCCAGTGGGAATGTTCTTCCGCGACAGTGCACTAGAAAGCTACTACAAGTTTCAGAATCACGCAGATATTTATTTATCACGTATTTCTTGTGTTCTACTACTATACATGTCCCAACCCAACAACGTGGCGTGGTCAAGTGCTTACTGTTCACTTGCATCTCAAACTGGAGAGACCGAGCAACATTCACATGGTTTCCGTTTTGTTCCAAGCGAGCTGAAGCAGCACGTACGTATCTATCTACGTGTTAAAGATATACTACTACGGTGATTCATGATTCACCTACCAACTAACTGATTTGATCATCTGATCCCGAAAGCATAACCGGATGGACGTGTGGTGGCCAACAAACTAGTACCACCACTTTGACGAAACGCGCGAGACAGAGAAATCTTGCCGTGCCGATGCCGTGGACCAGGCTCCAGGCGCCGTGGCCGTACGTACTTGCCGGTCGTCCACTCGTCCGCAGATCCCACACGAATCTTCGCCGGCAGTTCCACCAGGGGCCAGCCAGACAGACAGGGCGGCGGGACGGCGGCTCTCGAGCGCCGTAATCAATTGCCGACACGCGCATCATTGGCCAGCTGACGATGAGGACGAGTGACACCGGTGGCGCGCCGGGCCCCGGTCCACGCCATCCCCACGGCCGAACGAACCAACGCACGCACGCAGAACGACGGGCCGGCCGGTGCCGGTCCACCCCAACCCAACCAGCACATCATATCCACCGGCACGGCCACCGCCTATCATTTTCGGCGGGGACAGACAGGTGCGCCGCGCACGGCAAGTCCGTGTCCGTCCACCGCGCCGGCCAGGTCGCCAATCCCCGCGGGGCACCGCAACGTGTGTGTGCCCGTCGCCGTCAGCGTCAGGCACCACCACCGCCGTCGCCTTTGCCGGCTGCCGTCCGCCGCCACCGCCAGCACCCAGCAGAGAGGTGACACGAGGAGACCGACCCCCATTTCCGAAGTTCGCTGACGGAAAACCGGTGGTGCCGCTGCTTCTTTCAGCCAAACAGACATGGCCCCGGTTTGGCATAGGGAGCACGCAAGATTCACTCGAGACCATCAAATTGGCCTCATTTGGAACGGTGTTGGAAATTTCTTTTCCAGATTTAAAAACAAACCATTCGTGTTTCAAAACTCACATGAAATTCAAAACGTTTCGAACAGAGCCCAGAGATTGATTGATTGATCAAAACACTAGCTGCCTTCCAAATTCAAATAGGAATCACACATCAGTCATGAACAAGGAAAATATTTCATGAAGCACTAGTTGCCCATCTTGCTTGCCGGGTATCATCTTTTTTTTGTTTCTTTACACACGTCTTTATGTGAAGGGGAGAGGTACATAGCCGTCGCCTTGCTTAGCTACATGCCCGCACACACTACTGACACGCACGCACGCACCCGTCTTGTCTCCTGCTACTGAGTGCTAGAGCCGTCGCCGTCGGCGTCCATCGACGTCGACTCCGGGCAAACGGCACAGCTCGCACACGCTAGGCTCCTCCTCCTACTTACTACGGCTTCCGGCCCTGACGTCGACGTCGCGGCTCCATTATTGGCCACCTCCGAGCTCATCCGCATTCCACCGAACACCTTGCGCTGCGTCCCTGGCGCCATCTGGTTGCCTGCTTTTACTTGCTACTTGCTGCTGTCTAGCTAGCTAGCTACCCTACCCCTCAGGTGAGTAGTTTTGCCTAAGGACTAGGAGACTGGTAGATGGAGGAGGAGGAGGAGGAAGAACGACGAAATCAGCGGGGTTCACTTCACTCGTCGTCCGAGGTGTCCGGGGTGGGCTCCCGGTTGAGGTCGGGGTTCTTGGGGCGGCGGCGATGGTGTGACGACAGCGGCTGCGGAGACGCGCCACCACCACCGCCAGCGAGTCCACCGACGCCGCCGCAGTGGAGGGCGTCGACGCGGGCGCCGACCTCGGCCGCCTTCTTACGGATAGCGGCGGCGGTGAGCCCCGCCCCGGCGCCGTCCTTGTGGCCCTCAAGGTTGTCCGCCACCGCCGCGCCGTCGAGCTGGTCGGGGAAGTTGAGCCGCGCGGATCGGCCACGGAGGTAGAACACGGCCGTGTCGTAGGCGCGCGCGGCGGCGACGGCGGTGGAGTAGGAACCGAGCCAGATCCGCGACCGCTTGTTGGGCTCGCGGATCTCCGCCACCCACTTGCCCCACTTACGCATCCGAACGCCGCGGTACTGTCTCTCCCTCCTCCTCCTCCGCCGCGGCCATGCCCTGCCACCGGCGCGACCCGCGACCGCTCTGGCTCCACCGGCGGCGCCCAGAACCGTCGCGGGCGGCGCCGTAGCATGGGAAACCGGCGCGGGCTGCGGCGGCGCGCAGAAGGCAGTTGCGTCCCTCTCCATCCCCCGGATCGGCAGCAGCAGCAGCAGTTTGCCGCGGCGGTGGGCGGGGGTCGTGGGGCGGGCGCTGCCGCTCTCTACTGGGGTCTTCGTGTCTATCCCTCTCCGCCCCCCTCTCTCTTTCTTTCTCTTGCACCTATGAGCGGTGGGGTCTATAAATAGTTGGGGATTAGGCGAACGGCCCAGGCCCAGGTGGGGGATTAGTGTGGGGGCCGTGAGTTGGTGGGAGGGCGATTAGGGCGTGGGCGACTGACTGGGCGTGCCAGGATTTTTCGTGAGTCGGTGCGCGCGCGCGGCCGTGTGTGTGTGGGTGTGTGGCGAGTGGCGACAGGGACGGCCGGCGCTTGCGAGCTGTGTGACTGACGGTGACTAGTATGAGCTTATCGCCAGGGAGTTTTTAGTAGAGTAAACTAGTCGCTCGTTAGGTTTTGGTGTGACGGGTGCGGTCATTAGTGCGCACGAAATAATTGATGGATCGATGGGATGGTCGGTGCGCACTCGGAACGGATGCTCTCCCTCCCTCTCTCAAAAGCTAACAGCTCGATCAGCAGGAGACTGTCACTTCGGATTTCTGCGTCTCTGCTTGAAAGTAGTATGGATACGTATATGGACGTATGGTATGGAACGTAACACGGTTGTGCGTGTACCGTGATGTAACATGGATTCGTTCATGTTTATATGTTGCACGTTCGGTTGTGTCTGAAGTCTGAACGCCGCAAAAGCTACGAGGGAGAGGACATGTACAGCGACGAACGATGGCAACGCAAGTCGGCGGCTCGCGCGCGCGCGTTTCCAGCTTACGTTACGTGCGTGCACGGTACACCGCATCTGGCACCGGCGGCGGCGGCGGCCGTAACGGGTCCTGTGATGTTGGCTAATCAAGAGAGCCGTTGCAGTTAAGCAACGCGATCATCTGCCCCAGCCGCCGCCGCGACCGTCTACAGTACGCGAGACGAGACGAGAGGCAGGCGTGAGCCGCCGACGACGGGGGCTGAACGGCCCGCCTTGGCCCGTGTCAGCAGCGCCGCGTGTCGCGCAGCCAGGAGGGTAGCGAACGGGCGTCCGGATGGGGCGGCCGCGAGCCGAGACGATTCGCGGCGACCGACGAGCACGGGACAGCTAGCGCCCGCCGACATGCGCGGGAGAGCGGCGGCCACGTGGCGGGCGCTCTCGGCAGGCGACGCCGACGCGGACAGCCTGTGTGCACCGCCTCGGCCGGATACGGGAAGAAGCACTGCGTCCGTCTGCGACCGCCGCGAGCGGGAGTGGGAGAAAGAAGAGAGAAGAAGCCGTGGGCAACGGACGGTGACGGGCGGATCAGGGGCCGGGGGCGTCCCGTGTGTCCGTGTCGCGTAGCGCGGGGCCCGCCGCCCACACGGCCGACAAGGCGGGGGGCGACCGCCGACCGCGACGCCGTTGTTATCCGCTTGGTTCGGTCCGGTGCGGGCCGGGGATGCCGATGCCCCGACGAGCGGGGCGCGGGGCCCCTTGCGCTGCCTGCCGCCGTGCGGGCCCTTGGATTTTTCTTCCTCCCCGTCGTTCGTCAACGAGGGGTGGGGGGCGGCGGACGGTTTCGGGTTGTCTGGTTCCGTGACGTGCTCCCGACTCCGAGTACGACGCATCGTTGAGCGGCAGGAGTCCGCCCGGGTCACCGACTCACCGCTCCCTTGATGCATTTGGCTACAGCCGCACAGGCGATAATGCACCCGTGCGATTTCAGATCAGATCTCTGCTCGGGAAATGCTGCGAGCAGAACGGAGTGGATGCATCGAGCGACTGGGATTATCAGGGGCCTGTCACGATGGGACACTGACGGAAGGCGATCCACTGATTTGGCCGTACTCCTATGCTGAAGTACACACTGCGATAGGATATTTGCGTCGGTGGACGGAGGTTCCTGACAGTTCCTTCACAGAGACAGGTGGTTCGATGCAGGCATGCAGCGTGGATAGCAGCTCGCCCAGCAACTGAACCACGTTCGCGAATCGCGACGCCACTGCCGTCTTATACGGTTGGTGAAATATTTAACTGAACCACGTTCGCGAATCGCTATGCGACTGCCGTCATATACGGTGTTGGTGAAATATTCAGGGGCATTTTTTGTTTGTAGTATTTGGTAATTATTAGACTAACTAACGTTTAAAAATTTCGTTTCGCACTTTTCAGCAATTAGTTTTTTATCTATATTTAATGATCCACGCATATGGTAAAAGATTTGGTAAAAGATTTGACGTGATTTTTGTTTGTAGTATTTGGTAATTACTAGACTAACTACGTTTAAAAGGACCAGTTTGATTTTTTTCAGCAATTAGTTTTTTTATCTATATTTAATGGACCAGTTTTTTTTTTGAAGGGAGTAGCAGGTCTGATTTTCAGTCATGTTTTCGTCTGGCTGGTGGGACAGCCGGAAAGGCCGCCGAAGCAACTTTCCGTACAGTACAGAGAATAGCTGCAGAACCGCAAGCACGCCAATGGAAGCAGGACAGAAAAGATAACATTTCGATATTCGATTCTTAGCGGAAAGAATCTACGGCCAACCCCAGTCTCACATCTTATTTCACGGGCTTGTTCAGCAGAAGTGATAAGCAAAAGGCAGGAGTATTTCATTAAAAAAACAGATAAGCAAAAGGCAACTATCCCTTGCGGCAGACGAAAGATGCTCAACCTGCCTACCCATCGAACTGAACTCCACCGGCACTCAATCAAGCTGTTGTTTAATCCTTCAAGTCAACGGCAGGATATAAACCCCCGGTTAAATGTTCAAAAAAATAAAAAAAAAAAAACGGCAGGATAAACTGATGTCTGGTAAGTTCGAGACCGAGTGACTTGTTCATCTCCCGATATACTCAGTCTCAGCCCTGTATCAAGATGTTATCGAAAACTTGCACCTGAGATGCAGTAACTGCAAAATGGTTACGACGTGCAAAACTGCAGATCTGAAGAAGGGACATACAACAGGGGCACCATATTTTTTTGTTAATTGTCCCCATATGTTAACACAGAAGAAAGGAACTGTCTCAATTAGCTCATAAACTAACTATTGTTCTCAGACTAAAATTAAATTAGTACTTCTCGCTGAGGAACTCGCCCTAACACTGCAGTGTTGATATGGATGTAAATCAAATGAGAAATAAAAACTGTCTCGTCTGCATAGTTTCCATTCTAACACTGCTCTAATGAACCAAAACTGCAGATTCTCGAAATCATACTATCATTTCCCATAATAAAACAGAGAAAGTGTTCAACTATCAAAAAGTTTAGTGGTGAGAAATGAACTTATATACATATACAGATAAATAATAGTTGGATACAAACCCATTTTGGCCAGAAGGTGAGCATGCTTCCTAGCAATCTATAGGGAGGAGCAAGGCTTCGATTGTGAAAGATAAGATTGTTTGTAGAATTGCTTGGAGAAATAGAGAGCACAGAGCAAGAATGATGCCGGCCTGACAATCGTGATGGTCAGCATCTACAAAATTCGGGCAAGTGAAATCTTTACCAGTAAAAGTTTCGAGAAACAATGGCTGAATTATTTGATGAAATTAGGGCATTCAGAAAAAAGAAGACCTCTAATCTTAATTAAGCAGGATAACCGTGAGGAAAAGCATGAACCAATCATGCCTCGTCATGAAGAGTTCATGAATCAGGAGGTGTGCAAGAAGACAATACAAGCATGTGAATGTCTTGGTGGGTTGGTTGGATTGGTGTTCATTTTGGCATCTGGAATTCTGGATCCTGCAGGAAATGCATTGAGAAAACAAATGAAGCTTACAGCTGCCAGATAAATTCATCTGTTCTAGTAACGGCTTAAAACTTGATACAAGTTCTTTCCAATTCTCTGGATGTGGAGGATATTGCAACATTGCGTATAAGCATTAAAGTGAACAAATGTAATCTTCTACGATGGGCAAGAAAAACTAAAAAGGCAAATTAACTCAACTCAGTAACCAAACATTCGTATCACACAAAGAGTGAACTAATCATGCAAACTGATGCACAAGAAAAACTAAAAGGGAAAATTAACTCAACTCAGTTACCAAACATTAGTATCACACAGACAGTTAACTAATCATGCAAACTGATCCAATATTCATGACTCAGTTACTTTTTAAGGGAAGACAACCTTTTGACTAATAATTCTACAATAGTTTGCTAATTTCTGCATGATCAATTGATCACATTACATGTACCAAAAAAAAATGTATCCATCCAAATGTTTCCTGCTTACCTGTTTACACACATGTGAACCTCACAAGTAACCATCTTCTTCCTCATCATCACTACTCCAAAGCATGCTATCAAATATGCCATCTGTAATGTCCTCATCAGCAAACGCAGATATTGTTGTAGCCCCAAGCAAACTGGTTCTCATTCCAACAATATCGTCAACAACATCATCAAAGTCACTTGCATCCCAATCCACTATGAACTGCTCATCCAGCTCATCTTCCTGATCTTCTCGGTACTCTGCAAATGTGCAACTCCTCAGCATCTCCTCATCAACATCCCCATTCTCAACTCGGTCCCATGGCAACCAAATGTCAGCAACCTTGCCAAGAGCGCGGCAGCCGTCACCCACCACGGCCGTCCTCAGGTCGGCAGCGCGTGCATTCCGCACTGTATCGGTGAAATCCGAGTCGTCAGAGACGAGCACCACCCAATCGACACCACAGGCGACGGAGTGCTTCACCTGACGCTTGAGCGCGTGGTCCGCCGCCTGTGGCTTGTCGGAGACGGTGCGGACGTGGACGCCCGCGCGCCGGAGCTCGGAGGCGAGCCCATATCCTACCTTGGGGGTGAGGAGCTCCCGCGCGGCGTCCTCGTACTTGGTGTTGCCGGAGATGAACCGCTCGCGGAACTTCTGCCGCTTCTTGCCCTTGAGGGAGCGGAGGCGGGAGAGCTTCTTGTTGCGCTCGCGCTCGTGAAGCTGGCGGAAGTGGCGGGTGAGATCGGGGCGGGTGGGGGAAACGGCGGCCGCAGACGGCGCAGGAGTAGGGCACGGCAGGGGCGACGACCCCCGCGCGCTCGGCGCGGTCGAGGGCGCGGCGGTCGCGGCGCTCGGCTGCTACCCAGCCCGGGAGGTGGGAGAAGGCGTGTCGGTTGGCGAAGGCGGAGACCGAGACAACGCGGCCGAGGAGGGAGGCGGTGCCGATGAGGGCGGTGGCGGCCGGGAACGGCGGCCCCGCGGGGGGGCTTGTTGTCGAGGTCCCACAGGACTACCACAGTCGGGGACCGCGCCGTCCAAACGCCGTCCCGCCCGCGGACCATCTCGACGTCCGCCGATGCGGACGGGTTCTCTGCTTCGGCCGCTGCCGCCGTCGCTGAGGCGCGCCGAGTGCGGAGGGAGAGGTGAGGGTGTGAGTGGTGGGTGCGATGGACTCGGAAGGAATGGAAAGGGGCAGTGTTGGGCGGGAGGTGGAGGAAGGAGAGGGCAGGCATGGCGCCGGCGGCGCTCGGCGGGAAGAGCCGCGCGTGGGGAGGCAGAGGCAGTGCTCGGTTTTCGCTTGCGAGTGTGCTGAACAGCGATTGGGGAGTGCAGATTGAAAGAAGACGACGGACGCTTCCATGGCAGCAAAGAGGATAATCTTTTATTTTGGGGATTTATTTTGTTTCCTTTTTCTTTTTTCTAGAGTCTGTTTTCAAGCAAAAATGTACTGCTAGAGTTAAACAAAATAACTGTTTGGCTGGCTGCGCAACCTGCGGTCGTGGATAATAATTGGCTGCAAAAAAAACAGCCAGCTTCATCCGGGTTTTAAATAAGCCATCTGCAGCCTGCTAGCTAAAAGCCAGCCAAGGTGAATAGTGTTTCCCCACCCAACACTCGCAATTTCCTCCCTATTGTCCTCGTTCTCTCTGTATATTCTCCCCTCCGACCTCTTTTGTGTGCCTGGCCCGACCCGTGCCCAACTCCTCCTCCCACCCGTGTTGGCCATGTCAGGTCATGCGAACTCAACGGGGGGCCATGGCGGATCGGGCAATAGCCATGGAGGATTTAGCGGATCGGCGAGCCGCCATGTCCGATCCCATAGATCAGGAGGTCGCCACGACAAATCTAGATTGGGCGGCGGACAAGGTGGATCTGGCAGATCGGTCAGCAACCATGGTGGATCTGTTGGATTGGGCACTATCCATGGCGGATCGGGCGACAGCCATGGAGGATTCAGCAAATCGGCCAATCGCTATGTCCGATCCCATAGATCGGGCAACAGCCAGGACGAATCTGGATTGGGCGACACACATGGCGGATTTGGCGGATCGGGCAACAACCATGGCAGATCCAATGGATTGGGCAGCGTCCATGGCGGATCACGTGGCCGTCATAACCTATTTGGTAGATTGGGTGGGCGCCATGGTGCGGCCCATGAATTGGGCAGCGTCCATGGCGGATTGGGTGGTCGCCATGGCCGATCCGACACATCAGGTGGCACCCATGGTGGATCCCACGGATTGGGCAACGTCCATGGTGGATTCGGCGGATCAAGCGTTCGTCGTGGTCGATCCAGCAAATCGGGTGTCAACTATGGCAGATCCGGCCGATCGGGCAGCGTCCATGGGGGATCTGATGGATTGGGCGGCATCCATGGCGGATTGAGCGCGGGTGGCGGATCCAACGAGGTAAGCATCCTCCTTCTCCTCCTCTTCTTCTTCCTCCTCCTCGTGGATCCGACGGATTAGGCAGCGCCCATAGGGGAAAGAAGAGGGTGGTCGTAACCTAGCCGTCGCTAGGGAAGAAAACAACCTCTTCCTCCTCCTCCTCCTCACGAACCGGATGACCTCCATCATCCCTCACATGAATCGGACGCACCAAAAACGTGTGTTGAATGTGACTAAAACACTCGGTTTTTCTATAGACTTCTTCTTTTGGGAGAGAGAGAGAGAGGAGAGAGAGAGAGAGAGAGAGAGAGAGAGTGCTTCCATCTCGGAAGAATGAGATAGTACCTTTATGTATCTTCATAAAGAAAACAAGTGAAAAATAGTAAAATATGGGTAATAAACATGTATAGCCTTAAGAGTTTTATAGATGGTGTCTCGATACCATAACAATTAGTTCTTTTTTGCTAGATGCCAAATAGGAGTCCAAATATTGACTTCATAATGTAGTCTAGTAGATGGTTAGAGTCTCTTAAACCTTATTAGTCCTTAGGCATGTTAGCCCGCATTATTCAATAAATAGTTTATGCTTAGTCTACTGTCACATGACAGATTGATGTTTAGACTTAGGGTCCAAATACTTCCTTAAATAACATATTTTTCTTCTTCTAAGGAGTGACTATCTATATGATGTATCGTTAGTATTCAGGCGCTTTAACAAGAAAAAACCATTTAGCGCAGAACTCCGGTGATAATGGTTATAGTGATAATGGTTATAGTGTCATCTTCTTCCTTGGATTTTGTCCATGTTTCATATCGTCGACTATTAAATTTGGAGCATTGCGTATGGGTTTGGATAGTTGACCCACAAAGACTCGGAATTATACTAGTCTATGGGTTTCTATTGATATGTACCGAGCGCGAGTGCACACAACTTGCATTAGGGGTTATAGATGAGCGAGGGTTGTGGTTCTAAGTTTTGAGAGTGCCAGAATTAATGCTTTCAATCCTTCTATAGAGCCAGGTCGTCCCTTATGTAGCTTCTAGGGGGACCCGATTACAATGAGAGAGAGAGAGAGAGAGGCGAAGAACAAGAGAAAGAAAAAGGAAAAAAAAGGAACAAGTTTTGTCTTCACTCTAATGTCGGTCGTTATCCTTTGTCTTTATTCGCTTGGATGATGGGGGTGCTTGGGGAAGAAATCTTGGAGATCATGGAGCTCTGACTCGAGTGTGCATCGTTGGGTCATGGTGCCAGTGGTGCCAAAGGTACGAGGATGGCCTGTTCCTAATTGCAAATCCTATAGCGGTCATATCTCTTTTGTGCAAGTGTGGGTAGCCACGTCTAGCACTAGCATCACGATGCCCGTCCAGTTGTTATTTGACATCTCTATGAAGACATATCATTTCTATGTCCTGTTGGAGGTGCTCAAATCTTCATTTGGCACTGATTGCCCTAGTGATTCTTGTGTCATTCAGAGAGAAGGAAACACATATTTGAGCCCTCCTATGCCCCTCGTATATCACTCTGCTAAGACAATGGTGACCTTGGTATGGTTTGCTTCTTGTCCTTCGAGGGATGAATTACAACCCTAAACCCTAGAGATGCTTTTGCTTGGCGTCATTCTATCAAATTACGTTGTCTTATATTACAAAAGGACAAAAAAAAAATGAAGTCAAAGAACGAGGATTAGAGTGAGTTCTGAGGCGGTCCTTATTTACTAAACACATTGTCTTATTACAACTGTATGTCATGAAACTCTAGGTAAGTGCCCAAATGCGCTTCAACATTAGTGAGTTCCCAACTCTCTTAGATTTGATCTTTTAAATTCACGATTAAACGTGTTAGACACATGTGATGCATAGATGGCTTGTATCTGATGGGACTCCTTGATAACCAGTGGCGGATACGGGTCTAGGGCCACTATGGCCACAACGTTGAGATGCCTAGTACATAAACTGTTTTTTTTTTTTGGACCAAGTTAAAATTCCCAGTCATGGCCTAGTTCAGTTTCTCAGCCCAGTAAAGCGGTCCAAGGCGTTGAGATGCACCAGCTCCGCCACTGGACATATAACTATGTGCTAATTCCTTTTTGAAAAGGCTACCATATTATTGTTTCACATCCTAAAGAAAAAAGATTATCGTTAGGACAATTGCATGAGAACACCGGTGTTGTTTTAACTTTTATCTCGAGGTTACAATTTTTTCTAGATGTAGTACTCGATATTTTATGCTGACGGAGGAACAAGCAACCTAGGCCGTACAGTAATTAGTTTTGGGAACAGGAAAAGACGAGAACACTGTGTTTTCCTGCCATAATAAATAAAATAAAATAAAATAAAACCCATAATTACGCTCACCAACGCCATACCCGCCGCGGCGCACCGTTTCTTGTCTGACGCAGCCACGCGCATTCCAGTTCACGTTCCCACGAGGAATCTACTCTTAGCCACTGACATCCTGTCCCATGAAAAACCAGCCCCACCGCTCAGTGACTGTGCGTACGCGTAAGTCTAGTATAACGGTCCACCACGGCAGCTGGCGCCACGAGGTTGACGACAGGTATCCGGTAGGCAGGCCAGCCCGCGGCCAGCCCCACACAGGCCACAAGGTCACGAGCCGCTCATTTCAAAACAAAAACGCCTCCTCCCTCTCGCAGCCCCCGCTCCACCCTCTCCTCTTCTCTCCCCACCAAATCCTCGCTCACTTTTTTTTAATCCAAGCGACTTCGCGTGTGAGCGCGGGAGAGCAAGCGGGGCTAGGGTTTCCGCCGGCGATGGAAGCGGCGGCTGCGGCGGCAGTGGCGTCGTCCGCATCTGCCTCGGCTTCCGCGGGCCGGTCGCGCCCATCTACCAGCGCCGCGCAGGTTCGCCTCTCCCCTCCTGCGGTGCTGAGGTTCCGCGTGCGCGGGTCGGCGTGGGTGGTTGCCGTCTTGGGTCGAGGGGACAATGCCGATTGGATTTGGTCGTCCATGCGGCGGCGATCGGTCGTTTTGGGGTAATTTGAGCTGAGATCTGGCGGCGTTTGTGGGGGTGTCGTGTTGCGGTCGCCGGATTTCGATGCCGAGCTTTGGCTGACTGTTTTGTTTGTGCTGCTGCGCGTGCGCGCTCGTTTGGGGGAGGTTTCTGTCTTTGTGGCGGCGGTAGGTGGGTTTGCCTCGGTGTTTTTTTCTGGAGACGACTTGGTATTGTTTCAGGTTGTTTTCAGAGACCCGATAGTGGACAGGTCAACAGTAGACTGCATTCCATAAAAAGTTGATGGAATCAGAATAACTACTGTACTTTCAGCTTCGAGCTGGACTCCGCATTTTTTTTTCCAGTGACTTATATATTGGATACAGGGAATGTAGCTTGGCAAGCTACATCATTGCTTCTGATTGTTTGCTTCCGAACTCAGACGAGCTGACCTATATTTATGGACTTAATCGATTTTCACATATTAGGGAATTCTGGGGGTGCAACCATTGTATACTGTGTGGAGATACCACAATCAGCACAATAAGGAACACTATAAAATAAGTTTTTGTCATGTTCTTAAATGGTCTTCAGTTCTCTATGGTAGTATCTTACTCATCATAGCAGAATGTAGAACTAAAGAAGTAATTTTTGCACAATATTTCATGTAAATAATGTGCTTGCATAAGATGATGTGAATGTGGATAACAGCTGGCTTTATACAAGAATGAAGTTAGTTATGCCTAACTGTCATATATTTTGGTCTGGAATCACAGCATTCTTGGATTCAAGGAGTATATTTTGAATGCCATTGTCTAAGTTTTGCTCATCTGTTGAATGAATCAAATCACTATGGTGTAACTCAGGGATTTTTATTTGTATGTGTTCCCTTTAAATATTATCCTATCCTAATTTGCGTCTTGCTTGTGAAAAATGGTTAAGAATTATGTTAGAATTGAGTATCCATTTTTCTGTTGTGAGTTATTTTTATTAAGAATGTTGGAGCTGTGTACATAGAGATTAGAGAACCAATTGTTGGGTTCTAATAGTGATATTGATATTGACCGAGAGCTGTTTTCCATTCAATCATATCAGTTGGCATGTGGGTTTGTACTATGCCTGCTGTGATAAATTTACTGCTTATGTTTTTCTTAGGACACCACTATTACGGCTGTGCAAGATGGAGAAGAAACTGCTGTCTCCCCCTATGTTTTATCTGTTATTGACTCGTTAAAAAAGAGGATTACCGCAGATCGTTTGACTTACATTAAGGTGCCCTGAAGTCACATATTTTGTCCATTTTCAGAATATTTGTACCCCATATTTATGTTGCTAATTTTCTTCTTTTGATCCCTTGCCAGAATAGGATAGGGGAGAATAAGATTAATCTAAGCAGCTATACACAGAGGACCTACAATTTATCAAAAAATAGGCAAAGTAATACATTAAAGGGTACTGATTTAGCATCAAATTTGCTCACAAAAAGGCAAGATGATGCACTATGCTCCCTGCATAGTCTTGATGTTATTCAGGTTGACAAAGATGGTGGCAATTTTCAAGATGAAAATCCTTTCTCCTCATTGAATGTTATTTTTGGTGGGAATCTTGGCCCCAAGAATGCTATTAGACCAATTAAATTACAAGAAGTGCCAAAGCTTCCACCTTATACAACATGGATATTTTTGGACAGGTCAGTTTATGATCATAGGCTTTTCTTGACATCCCAAACCCTGCATACGCTATCTAGGTACTGACAATAGAATGTGGCAGATGAATGTTATAACACATTTAGCACATGCAAAGTGGAAAAGCTTTGTTGAAGTTAGAGAAAAACTTGTCTAGTGCATTTATTTGGTATAGTAGATGTTAATATATTTTCCTATAAACTTGGTTAAAGTTAGAGAAGTTTGACTTGGGACAAAACTAAAAGGACCTACTTTTTTTGAGGACAGAGGGACTAGTATGTTACAGTATTTTGAATTGATGTTGTTGTTTATATTGTTGGCAGATTATGAAAATGTAATATTTAACAGTAGTATGATTTTGGAATGTTTATGAAATACTGTCCTACAATATTTTATGATAGATGGGAGTATACAAAGTGCTGAAATAGTCGTTATCCCTAGGCTGAAAAATAAATGCAAACATGTATGCAAGAGGCATCAGTTTGTTTTGTGCTACTTTAAGATTAGGATCTCTTGAGATGTGTAATGGTTTCTGGGGTTTCATGCAGGAACCAAAGGATGACAGAAGACCAATCTGTACTTGGTCGACGGAGGATTTACTATGATACCAGTTGTGGCGAAGCTCTAATTTGCAGTGATAGTGAAGATGAAGCCATTGAGGATGAGGAGGAAAAAAAAGAATTTAAACATTCTGAAGATCGCATTATTCGGTATGGAAGCCTGAGTTATTGCTTTTTATTATGCATTGGTGTGGATGGTGTTTAAGTTATGCACTAATTTGTGATTGATAGATGTGATGATTTTTAAGAATGCAATTTATTGAAGGAATACATTTGCACTCAACTTTCTTTCTGAGAAGGAATAGGTTACTTATGCTGCTGCTATATCATTGAAGTATGATAAGTTGTAAATCATCATAAAACATTATGTGCTCATTCAAAAGTATTGTGCCTATCTTGGTGATTTGTACATTGTGTCCATAAGTGCCTTGGTTTTCCAACTTACTAGGGAAGAGAGGCCATCCATCGAGAGGATGGCTGAAGGAGTACCATACTGTTCGTATGTTTGCCTACTTTTTGAAGAAAACTTCACTAGGTTTAAATAGCCAATCATTTATTTTTCTCTTATTGCATTTGAGGACTCCAATAGCTGATAAAATACTATACCACTTTTGGGCATTACTTTGCTGACTGAAAGTTGTTTTCTCTGTTTTTTACTTGCTATCGTTTCATTATTTGAAGTGCCTTCAAAATACATAATTTTCTTGTTTCTGTTTTTTTGGGTTACCAAAGTTGATAGAGGCTGAAGATTAGGGATGAAAACTGGATGGATATTTTTCTCTTATCCATAAGTCCGAAAAGGGTTCAAATGCTAAATGGATAATCCGTATCTGAATCTGGATATTTAATATACGTAACTTCTCCAAATCCAAATATTCAAAGTCAAATATTTGATACTTATACGGTGTGGGTATCAATATCTGCTACTTTCCATATCGAGGAAAAAACAACTACCCATATCATATCCTTGCATAACCATTCGTATCTGATCTGTTTTCATCCCTAGTGAAGAACAGCATTTTGCTTATCCTAGAATTACCTGTCATAATCATATCAAGGATTATGTTATTTTCTTAAATATTTTTTGTTGTAGTTCGTGCATGGTGTTTATGGTTGATATATATTAATTCTGGTGTTAGGCTATATTTTGGCAGCAGATTTTCTTCTATTATATAAATTATATAAAATATTAAATTTATGTCTTCACTGGTAGGATAGATCATCGATTATGAACTCTGTGTTCTTGTTTCCACTTGATCATTGATATCATCTGACGATCGGCTCTTTGGTACTTTGTTAGGATGACAATTCAAGAATGTGGCATGTCTGATGGTGTACTGCAAACACTAGCTCGATACATGGAGCGGGCTACTGATGACATAAAGGCTAGTTCTCTTTTATTTCCATATGACTCATTAATGCCGTGTATGAGAAAGGTGTATTTGGCCCTCCCTTTTCCATTTCATCTACCAGATCTGACGTATAAAATGGCATCCTTTTTTACAGGCCAGGTATGAAATCCTGCATGGTGAGAAAACTAAGGATTCTTGCAAGAAAGGGACTGAGCATACTGCCAAAGTGGAAGATTTGTACTGTGACAAAGATTTGGATGCAGCATTGGATTCCTTTGACAATCTCTTCTGTCGACGATGTCTAGTACGCCTGACTCTTAACTTTCATATATTCTTTTCTAGGACCTGTGTGCTGACCGACATTTCTGCTCATTGGTGATGCTGATAGGTGTTTGATTGCAAGCTACATGGGTGTTCTCAAGATTTAGTATTTCCTGTAAGTTTTCACAAGTTGAAAGAGTTATTTCTAAAATTGTGTGTTTACTTGATTTGCGTCTTCTTTGTACAGACAGAAAAACAGACAGCTTGGAGTGGCGTTGATGATGGTGTACCCTGTGGTATTCATTGCTATAAACTGGTTCGTATTTTGTTGTGAATGACATCAGATAGTTGTTTTTGTGGTGTGACAATTTAGCCTTATGAACTTTGAAGCATAAGTTCACGATTTTGCTTTGGTACTTGTTGTGTTGACGATTTTTGCAGGCCTCTGAATCAGATTCTGTAGCTGGAGTTGATCACATGATTATTGATGTTGAGGAGCCAGCTCACTCATCAGACAATGTGATGAACCAGCCAGGCCCAAGTAGGAAAAAGAATGGCTCCGGTGGAAGGAAGACTAAATCTCAACAAAGTGAAAGCTCTTCATCTGCAAGGATGATCTCAGAAAGCAGTGACTCAGAAGTACATGCAGTAAGCAATAAATCTCCACAACACTCCCCTAGTCCCTCAAAAGTTAAACTTGGCCCGAAAGGTGGAATCAGAAAGATTACCAATAGACGAATCGCCAAGAGAATTCTTATGAGTGTGAAGAAAGGACAAAGGGAAATGGCATCATCTGATTCTAATTCTGTTAGTGGATCCTCTTTGGCAAGGGACATGAAGCTTAGATCTGATAAACGAAATGGAAATAAGGAATTAATTATATCCTCACAACAGAGTTCTCCAAGCACAAGAAATTCCAAAAAGAAGAATACACCTCAAATTGGGAATAACTCAGCTTCTGCTGACGTTCATAATGATTCAACAGAGGAAGCAAATAACCCTCATTCAGCAACAGATGGTTACGATAGTTCAAGAAAAGAAGAATTCGTCGATGAGAATATATGCAAGCAGGAGGGTTACTTGAGATCCTGGAAGGCAATTGAGCAGGGACTTCTGGTGAAAGGATTAGAGATTTTTGGAAGGAACAGGTTGGGTATTTCTCCTAATATAGAACTCCAGATAGCTCATAGTGATCAGAATGGTGTTCCTTGTGCAAGGAACTTAGGAACTTTGTTTCCCTTAATCTCCAAATTTCTTGAAATTCATCTTCTCTTTACCTTGTGACCACATAAACTTATCGGAGATCGTTCTACTGTAATTGTAAAAAAACAATTTAATCTTGGTTAGTTGGTTTACCTAATCTCGATAGTTACACTGAACCCATGGTTTGCCTTTCACACAGTTGTTTAATTGCTCGGAACCTTCTTGGTGGAATGAAGACATGCAGAGATGTTTTTCAGTATATGAATTATATTGAAAATAGCAGTGCATCTGGTGCTCTTAGTGGTGTTGATTCTCTTGTTAAAGGATATATTAAGGTTGGGTTCACTGTGACCCTTATTTGTTGATACTTACATTCAAGCTGGTAACTTAATTTGGTGTTGTCCATGCTGATGTCCCAGGGTACTGAGTTGCGCACAAGGTCAAGGTACTTTAGAAGGCGAGGTAAAGTCCGTCGTTTGAAGTACACCTGGAAATCTGCAGGTTACCATTTCATAAGGAAAAGGATTACTGAAAGGAAGGATCAGCCTTGTCGACAATATAATCCTTGTGGTTGTCAATCTGCATGTGGAAAGCAGTGTCCATGTCTTACAAATGGGACATGCTGTGAGAAATACTGCGGGTGAGTTACCTGTTTTCCTTTGCATCACTTATTAGCATGCATAAATTTGGTTGTCAATCTGCATGTGAATGCAGTGTCCATGTCTTACAAACGGAACATGCCGTGTGAAATACTGTGTGTGAGTTGCATGTTTTCCTTTGCATCAGCTTATTAATATGCATAATTTTTAATGTACAGCATATTCTTTTTACATTTTGTATCTCATTTCGAATAACTAGTACAATTTTGTTGTACTAAAGAGGACGATGGAGACCTTAAGGGTCAACAATTCGCAACCCCTATGCAACATTATCTATCATGGTTTTACTTACCTTTTGCTGATATCAGAAATGTTTTATCCGTTCTGCCAGGTACTTGCCCTTTGTTTGGAATACAAGCTTTCTATGTTAGTCTTGTTGCAGGCAGACTATAAATCAGGAATGGTTGCCCATCTGGTTATTATAGGTGTTGGTTAGGGGAAAATTATAGTATAGACAGTTATAGATTAACTCTGGTTTTCTATGCTGTTGCAACACTGTGGTCAATGATCTGCTCTCTGAGTTGCTGTTGTGTCACTAACCTTTTAATCTAGAAACATGTGAATTCAAATATAGTGTGGGGATGTTTGGATTGTTCCTTGAACCACCACCTAGTTTTTGGCGTTAGGCCATGGCCAAGTGTGCCTGTTTGGATTGATGCCATTGTTTGTCTTGCCCACACTCACGCTGGTTCACACAGTCAGTTCACGTAATCTTTGGACTGCATAATCTTGTGCCATTTGTTTGGCTAGCCCTGTTGACAGGGCAGACGCAGGTGTGATCCAAACAATCTACTTTGCTGACTGTTTATTAGTTTCAGCATTTTTTATTCTTGATTGGGAAGGAAATCACAACATTTTACCACCATCTGCTGTTGTAATTTTGTGATTCATCATATTCTTTTTTACCTTATCCCTTCCCTTTATTCATTCAGGTGTCCAAAAATTTGCAAGAACCGTTTTCGAGGATGTCACTGTGCAAAGAGCCAGTGTCGCAGCCGCCAATGTCCATGTTTTGCTGCTGACAGGGAATGCGATCCGGATGTTTGCAGAAACTGCTGGGTTGGGTATGTATTTTGAAATTATCTTGCCATGCCTTATGCTAAATACTGATCTAAATGTTAATTTGTGCCTTTGCAGTTTTAACTGGGCTAAAACATCCCTAGTTCCCATTTGATAGCTATGAATTCTGGGGTCAAATATTACACAATACTAGGCTGTATGTAATTTTGTTGGAATATAATCCAATTTATACAGGATGATTTACCTAATGTAGGCTTTAGTATCAGCGTTCTGCTGACATGTATAGGCAGTCATCTCATTTATTTCGAACTAGGCTTTACCACTTCAGGATTTTTCCTAATTTGAGTTTTCTGCGTCGACTAGAAAATTGAAGATCTTTCAAATTTTTCATGACATGCCGTTGAGTAGAAGGCAAATAAAGACCGGACACATTTATCATTCTAAAGAAACTAGTTATAAAAAAGTTTTAGTCAAATGGTTCCTCATTAGTCATTAGAGCTTTGCTAAGTTCTTTGATAATTCAATTACATCATCCTCTAATGCTGATTTAAATCCATAGTTCTTTACTAGAATAAATCATCAGCACACTGAGCTACAGTCCACTTATATTTTCCAAATTACAGGTGTGGTGATGGTACATTGGGAGTTCCAAATCAGAGAGGAGATAACTATGAATGCCGGAACATGAAACTGCTGCTTAAACAACAACAAAGGGTAAAAAGCTTTGCTTTGATAATTTACCCATGCTATTGGCATGTTGCTCATAATCTAGTTTAGATGATAATTGATTTATCTATATCTATCCTTTAATCTTTTTTCAAGAAAAACGAACTGCGAATCTTTTTACAGGAGATTCTCAAGTCTAGCTTTCGTTGAACTTTATCTGGTACATTGTTACTGTAATGTACAAGTTTATGAATGAATGAACATATTACATTGCACTGAGGCAACATGTCCCAGTAAAATATTCTTACATTTTACTTTGGAATGTGCACTTTTTGAAAAAAAAAAATCATCAAAGGTCTTTACTTAGTCACGACCCATGATATTCTTAGGTCTTACTTGGAAGATCAGATGTCTCTGGCTGGGGAGCATTCCTCAAGGTAAAACTATTCATCTGTTCTTTTCTGTTCCTACTTCCCTTTATGATGTCTTATCTGTCTTTTCTTAAACCTTCAGAATAGTGTTAGCAAACATGAATATCTTGGTGAGTACACTGGGGAACTAATCTCACACAAAGAAGCAGATAAGCGTGGAAAGATATACGATCGTGAGAACTCATCATTCCTTTTTAACCTGAACAATGAGGTAGGTTTGCAAGATTATCCTCTGCAAGCATTCAGTTATTATAGTTGGCTGACCACCTGTTGGTACCAGCGCTGTATTGTGCCTTTGTGTTAACTGACACCTTCTCTGCTTTTTCCACCACCGTCTGCCACATGCTGACTTGAACTGTTTGAATGCAGTATGTTCTTGACGCATACAGAATGGGTGACAAGCTGAAATTTGCCAACCATGCCCCAGACCCGAATTGCTATGCCAAAGTTATCATGGTAGCTGGTGATCATAGAGTGGGCATATTCGCCAAAGAAAGAATCCTCGCTGGCGAAGAGTTATTCTATGATTACCGCTATGAGCCTGACAGAGCCCCTGCTTGGGCCCGGAAGCCTGAGGCTTCGGGAGGAAAGGATGATGGGCAACCGTCCAATGGGCGTGCAAAGAAGCTCGCCCAAAACACCAGAAGCTGAATTTAATTCTGATTCTTTCATTGTTGGCCCACAAATTTGGCTGCCATTCAACCGAGATAAGAACCTGTCATTCATAGGCCCCAATTTATTTATTTGAACTTGTCATTGTAACTCGAATGTTTCATGTGGTTGAATTATCCATGGCAACTGGCCCTGCCATCCGTAGAATTAGCTGGTGGGCGACTGATATGATGTAACATGAGCTGCAGATAGGTAGCGTGTGCCCCTTTGGAACCTGATACATGTTGGGGGTTACAGTCAGCGTTTCTGAATCAACTAGTCGAAAATGGAGCTTCGGTTTTTGTTGCCGCAAAAGTAGCATGTTAAGCTAGGTTTACTACAGTTTATTGGCTAGTTGTACAAGGAGAATTGCATTGAATTTTACTTGAGTACAAAATGCCTTCGTTGCCCTGTTTGGATTTTTCACCGTGCAACTCATCCACAGTGAGTATGAACGAGCCTGATTTCTTGGGAATGTTTAGCTACTGACTAGTTGGCAGCTAACATCCCACCGACCACCACTAGGTGGGCTGGCCCACTAGGCCTATGCCGGTGGCGGATGGCGATGGCTAGGGTTTCAGCCAGCTCGCCGGCGTCTCCCTGCGCACCACCGCCTCCACCGCATGCCGGTGGATGGTGGACGACGAGTGACGGCTATGGTTTTGGCCATCTCGCCGACGCCTCCCCGCGCGCCACCGCCTCCTCGCTTGGGCTATAGATTGCCCGATCGGCCGGGGGAGGTAGGTAGGCTCGGTGGTCGGAATGGTCGCCGGGCGGCTTAAGGTGTGGTTGGTTGTGGTCGGGACGGTTAGGTCGGGTAGGGGCGGGGGCGCCGTCGCCATTGATGGAGCTCGGAGCTCGGAGGTAGGCGGACGCCGCGGGGAAGAGAGGGGGAGGGGAAGAAGAGAGGTAGGGAGGGGAGAAGGCGGACGTCGCGGGCGCCCTAGGGCTCGCCGGAGCTCATTTCGGGGCGTAATAACATTTTAGTAGTCACACGTACCTAGTGTTTTTTTTTACAACAGCACATACCTAGTGTTGGAGGGCAACAAATAAAGCTGTTTTTTTCCTTGACACCTGGGACAAATTGCTACACATCCAGATCTAGATATTATATTATGACAGGAGGGAGTACTTAGCATCCATGCTTTTTTGTATGGTTGATAAGAGGGCCCGCATCCACGAAGGCCCTGTTCGGCTAATAGTTTCTATGACCGATAAACCAGTTAAAACTATCTTGTAGTGAGAGAAAAACACTATACTATACATGATTGATAGGCAGATGTTTGTCATCGTGCACCCCAATCTTTTTTTTGCTTCTGGGTTGCGCCTCCCAACCGCAGGTTTGACCCAGGCCCCAGGGGCACTTTTCGTCACAGTTGGACGTAGCATCCCGACGGGTCGAGCCGAAGCATTTTAATTTGTCGCGGGATGGCGCGACGGTGTCCACATGATGTTCCATCGGCTGGCTCACTTGGCTCCCGCGCAGCCTGATTCCACGCCGCGCCCGCGTCCACTCGTGTCGCGTCGCGTCGCGCTGCACGCATCGATCGGTGGTGTCACGTGAAGGTGGTGCCACGGTGGCGACCTGACGCCTACAAGAAGCCGTCCGTCCCCTCCGCGCCTTTCTCAGCTTCCCCGCGCGCGCGGCGAGCTACGGAGGCGACAGAGAGACGATGGACCCGGAGAAGCAGCGCCAGCACGACGTCGACGCCGTCGTCGCCGCCGCGGCGGAGGCGGACATCGAGCGGCTCCCCGTCGACCTGCTCGCGCACATCCTCTCCCTCCTGTCGTCCTTCCGCGACCTGTCCATGTACGACGGCGAACCCCCGGCTCTACTCACCGGCCGCCTTGTACAGCAGCTACTGTTCTTGATTCCTTTTGCTCTGTTGTGTTTGCTGCTGTGCCTGTCGTCAGGGCTGGAGGAGTGAGCCGGAGGTGGCGCTGTGCCGTGGAGCGGGCGCTGGCGTCGCGGCGGCGGCTGAGCTTCGCGGGCCAGCGCACCGGCAACGACACCGCCGCGCGCCTCGTCCGTGCCGCCGTCAACCTCCGCGACCTCGACATGTGAGTTCCCAGCCCCCATCTCTCTCTCCGCCGGCCGGCCGGCCGGCCGACCGGACCGAGGCCAGCTCCTCTGCTGAAAATTCAATCCAACGTTTCTTGTTCCTAACGCTGTCGTCTCCCCGTTCTTGGAGTTCACGAAGCTGCTGGGGCTGCCATATTACCGACGAAGGCTTGATCAAGATTTCGTCCGCGGATTGCGTCGGCAACCTCACGTCCATATCGCTCTGGGGATTGGCCGGCATCACCGATAAGGGCGTGGTTCATCTGGTGAGGACGGGAAGCTTCCGTTACCTTGTAGATGTCGCCTCTTTACTATTTTTTTCAGATATCAAAGTGATGATGAAATCAGTAGCTTTGCTCCACCCGCTTCTCCGTTTCTCTCTTTTTTTAATATATATAATAATCAAAATCCAACAGAAATGTTTAGGCTATTTTAATTATATACAGTGCCCTGATTTTTCCAAGAATACATAAATAATTTTTTGGACATTGAATCTGTGGAGAGATTCCTATAGTACTTGATTGGATGTTGACTTGTGCTGAAGAAAAAGTTGTCACTTCACAATTGCACAACTTGTCTTGCTTGCTTTCTCATCATCTAGTCATAGTTTCTTTCAAAAATTTTCATTGATCACGTAACCGTGAGTTAGACTATTAGGTTGTTGCTTTCATCATAAATATAACATATTCATGATGATGCATGCTTGCCAATATCTTTATAGTAGACATATCCTGCTTTTCATGAACTCTCCTCTTTATCCGTGAGAAGAACGTTTAGGTGACAATTCGATCCACAGCACTAAGCGTGTCCTTTGAGACATTAAGTTGCCATTATTAGCTTACCTTCACGTTTTCTCAACCTTTTTCTTTGCCGTGTATCCTTTGTATTCGACTTTCTGACCAATGACATGTTAGAATTATCCACATGACTTATGAACCATATCTCATCTGCAAGTCAAAAGTTGCCAAGAAATTATATCCATCATAACCAATTAACAATTGTGGTTTTGTCAAACCTCCCTGCAGGTTTCAAGGGCTTATTCTCTGCAGCACCTCAACATTGGTGGAACATTCATCACAGATGAATCCCTGTATGCAGTTGCAAACAGCTGCACAAATCTGAAGGTGTGCCTCTTTATTTCCCCTCTGATTCTCATGTACTTCAGTTCATGGAAAAATCTCATGTTTACCCAAACAATAAAACTGACAAAAAGCACCACATGAAAAGTGGTTTGGGAACAGTCCAAATCTGTTGTTTCACGATATTTCAATTATGACATTCTTTATGGTACTTTGAATTCAACTAGCTAATGAAGAAGAGGAAAACGTGGAAAAAATGTAAAACTTGATTTCTTAGACCTATCACAGAACGTGAGCCGGGTAGATTGGTTATGACTTATCATGTGTATATAGTTGATAAATGATGCTAGGTAGCAACTGAGAAATCTTTTTCTAATTGTCCAAGGAAATTAGATGTGCACACAGTAACTGCATTAGCAAACGTGATGCTTTCATTCTCTCTGTGGTGATTTCCAGAATTCAAAACACCACAGCTTTATAAAAAAAAAAAAAAAAAAAAAAAAGAGAGAGAGAGAGGTTCAGTGTTCAGTGGTTAGGTGTGGTCTGTTGTACTTAAAACAGATAGAGGAATATACCATAGCCGTACTGTTAGTTACATCTCTTTGTCTCTTTGACGAAGATACAGTAGATTCTTAAGACACACAGTCGATGCATGAATAGAGGCTTGGACCATTCTGTGCCTAAACTCGGGCCAATTAGAAGCGAAAGTGTAGATAAATTCGCTAGGCTCTGTTCTGTGTTTTGTTAGCTTTCAGTTGGAGTGTTAATTTGAGCTGACTTCTTCGATGCAATAGAACAACAGTTTTAACTCATGTTCAAGAAAAAAAAAGTTGATCGTCCTAACAGATACGTCTGTTGCCATGACATTCCTATGCTGCTTTGAAACAATTCGAATAATGTTGAAAGCAAACCGTGGAACAAGTCGATGGAGACTTGGTCTGATGGTCCTGTCATAGAACAGTGCTTCATTAACTTGGTCCGGGGGGCCATCAGATGGGCGCATATACTTGTCATGGAGTCATGCAGATTGAGGTCATTATCTAAAATAAAACTGCAGATTGAGGTGATCGATGCTGCTAGATATTCGGGTATTTTTTTTGTCAGGGTTCAGGTCAGTAGCTGGCACGATTGTTTTGCGCGGTGCCTTGCTGATCATCCCTGGCTTTGTGTGGCTGCTACACTACAGCACATACATTTAGGCTGCTAATAGGGGGTTTCTAGTGCTTTTGTGGTTGTGGGGTTTCAGTTAGCTTTCAGTCAGTCCGATAGGGTGTTGATTGGAGTTACGTGGGGAGCTATGCTGATTCCTGGATCCTTGTTTTGGAGAATAAAAGATTCGTTGGCTCAAAATTCAGTTGCTAGTTTGGTCAAAATAACATGGAGGAGCCCAGATGCAGACATGGTCAGGCCTGTTCTTTTTTCTTTTATTTTTTTGGCTAAACGTAGGCTTGTTCAATATAGTGTATCCATGTTTAATTGCAGACTCTTAAGCAATGCCAATCTAGCATTATCTATTACACCAATTTTTTTTCGTATTAGACAATGCAGATTTAGATAAGTTGATGGGCACACACACATCTAGCATTATCTATTACACCAATTTTTTTTTCGTATTAGACAATGCAGATTTAGATAAGTTGATGGGCCCACACACACACACTGGTCCTTTTGTCAGGTTCCTTTTTTCCTACTGTATATAGCTGGGAAAGGCCCAAGAACGCAACAGCAAAAGATACCCATAGGCCACAGTCGAGTATTGGCCCATGAGGCCCACTAGATAGATGAACCTGCTCAGCCTGGCCCACTAGATAGATGAACCTGCTCAACACCATTGGCTTTCTCGACGTTCTGGTGCGTCGCGCAGGGACTGGTCAAACATCAAAACTCTGACTCATCTCACGCTGTAGGAAAAAAAAGGCTTCATCAATCAAAACTACAATATTACGTTGCAGCTTGCACAAGCATATATATATCAACAAAATTTCAGTCATGTGCATGTGCAGATATGACTTTGAACGAAGAACCAAGAACTATTGGGTGGATCATGCATGTCTTTTATTTATTTATTTGATTTCCATGGCTGGCATGGCCATGTGCAGTGCAGAGCATCATCCTGTGGAGCTGCCGCCACGTGACGGAGGCCGGACTGGTGGCGCTGGTGAACAAGTGCCGGCGGCTGGAGTGCATCAACGTGGGCGGCATGCGGGTGCCGCCGGAGAGCTTCGTGGGCCTCCTCTCCATCAGCCCCGCCCTCCAGATCAGGTCCATCCCCCGCATCCTCAACGCCGGCGTGCAGGTCTCTTGATCCATATCCATGCCCATTGTTGCCACTGGTTTTTCAAAGGATTGTCACAAGGGATTCATTCATCAATCAACATTCAACATACGTGTGCGTGACTATTTATGTGTGACTGTGTGTGTGTTCGTGTTGTCTTATTGTTGTTGTAAAAAATAAAACAATACGTTATCTTGATTCTATTCTTGTACATGTTACACAGAATAAATAAGTAAACCACTGGGAAGTGCTAGTTTCACTAGGAAAGGCATGTGCCTGTGTGTCTGCTGTGAGTGTGCCTGTGACACTACTCATATATATCTACAGGGCCGGCCCTGGACGTGGGCAAGCCCCCCCCAGTCGGGAAGGGCCCCCTCCCCAAACATGTAAAAACCAGTTCTGAACGTTGTCGTTCGATTCCCCTTCCATGAGAAGGATTGAGTCTGTAGATAGATTAAAAAATAAAGAAAATACTAGCTTCCGTGAGAAGCCACACGCACACGCACACCCACATTTGAAGTACTTGGCACCTTTTAATTATATTTGGCATTTTTTTAGACTTAAATTATATTTGGCATGGTTATCTCTCAATAAATAAGCAAGAAGTTGCGGTCATCATCTTTATGTGTATTGACTCTACCATGCAGCAGATACAAGGCATAATGGATTATTTTTGAAACCTATATAAATGATGGGTATGCTTCTAGTAAGGTAAAGGAAATCGCATCTGAAATGGGAGTCATTGCTCCCAGTAAAGAGCCGTGCTCTTAGAAAAAAACATTTTGATGAAAATAACAATGACCAAGTAATCTTGGAAGGTGAGAGGGAATTTAAAATTAGTTACTTTGTGGTTATAATTGAAATGGAAATCCGTTCAATACTAAAAAGTTTGGCATGGGCCCTAAAGACTCTTCTCAATCTAATGGATCCCCACTTACTCCGACATCCGGATGCCAGAGGGGGGAATTAAGGAAGGGAGACCAACGGTTGTGGCGGCGGGAGTGGTGGCGACACGAGTCTAAACGAAGGGAGATAGTTGAGGCCTTTAGTGAATTGATACATATGAATATTGCTTTGGCATACGCAGTTAAGTATATATACATATACAAAGGGACAAGATTTTAGATCACTTCGACATGTATGTACAAAGGGCCTCGGATTTTAGTCTGGCCCCGGGCCTCCAAATACTCAGGGCCGGCGCTGATATCTTTCAGTATTATCTATCAGTATCACTCATGTTAAGGTTACACTGCAACTGCAAACATATCTCAGAGACTCAGACTGCTGTTTGGTAAACTTTCACAGACTTATTAAACGCCGCCGATCGATATCAATTTCGATGGTGACCTAACACCAAGATATATAAACATCATATTTACTAACTATATGGTTTACTATAAGCCTTGATGCATGTTATTAGTACTTAGGATCTTTTCCATTACTTACAAAAACAAAAATCATCGCAAATAGATCGCAAAGTCTTACTGAATTGGAGACCTACTTTCCACCAAGACCGATGAGGTCCGTTCTCATCAAGATGTTAGCATCTCACCAACCCTTCACCCACCCTCGTGACCGTGAGAGACGGACAGGGACGCCAACCCAACTCTCCGGCAACCGGTTTGGCCTGCCTCCTCCTAACTGTCCTGGAACCCACTCACTCACTGATCTGATGAGATGATAGATGCCTGCCTTTGATTTCCTTGCACGCCACTACCGGCAGTGTGTGATCATGAATGAAGCTGCTTATGAGCTACTAGTAGCCACTACTGCAACTAACTGCTATACTATCACTGAATGACAAAGTAGTGTGTTAGTTTCTGAAAGTTTCTGAATCTTTGCCGAAACTATGGTCACTCTGTCTGGCTATGAGAGTAGGACTTCTGCAGGATTTCGTTGCAATTTAGGATGTTGAACTTGTAAGGAAAAAGAGATGCTGTTTTCTTTCCAATAATACTACTGCACTGCGTGTTATCGTTGATTTTTCTTCTCCTTTGTTCTATCCACATCAGCACATGGGTGGTGGACACAGAAGGTTCACAATCATGTCGTTGGATGTTGGGCAAGCTACAGATGCTATACTTGTAGAGTACTCTGTAGCAAATATCTGCACGGAGGTGTCGTTGTCGGTGAACATGCGACGAACTGGGTGGGGGTTTCAGGCTTGCCATCTCTGTCGAAAGATGGAAGCATCCATCGACTCATGGGGTAAAACTTCAGACCACGCATGAAATGGAATGTACCAGACCAGAACCGGGTCAAGAAGAGCTGGAGTACGTAGAATCTAGACGAATGCGATACGCACCCAATTTGGCAGCTTGGGTCTCGCCCAATTTACCAGGTTTTAACTTTTAATTTTAATTAATCTCAATTCCGAAATCAGAATTTTGGCTTGTACAAGGAGAAAGACATCTTCATCCACGATAAGAGTAGTGTATACTGTATTATCCATGTCGAGATTTACGTATTGAAACGGCGACAATTCCCAAGAAGGAGGAGAAGGACAAGATTACAGGGCCAAGAAAGAGCCAAAAAAAACCGGTGAATAATTAATGCTACGCGTCGTCTATGATATGATTGGAATCGGGGAATCGGCGGCGGCGGCGGCGTCGGTGGCCACCCAGGGATTGCTTTAATAATTTCACTTGACGCGGCGGCAGAGGGTGACGCCGTCGCCGACGGGGAGCTGGCAGATCTCGACGCGGTCGTCGGCGGCGAGGGCCTTGTTGAGGACGAGCACAAAGTCGCGGTAGAAGCGGATGTACTTGCGCATGGGTGCGTCGTCGGGGAGCACGACGGAGCCGTTCCACAGCGTGTTGTCGTAGCCGATGAGCCCCCCGAGCTTCACCAGCTTGAGCAGACGCTCGTGGTAGTTGAGGTAGTTGTCCTTGTCGGCGTCCACGAAGATGAAGTCGAACGTCCCGTGGTTCTTCTCCTGCGAAACGGATTCAAGATCAGGACTCGATCAGCCGTCGGCTGACATTTGAATCGATGCATAGTCATAGATCTCGTCGTACGTCGGCGATGAGGTCGTCGAGGACGGGGAGCGCGGGACCTTCGCGGAAGTCGATCTTGTGGGCGACGCCGGCCTTCTCGATGCACGGCAGACCCAGCTCGTAGTTCTCGCGGTTGATGTCCATGGCCAAGATCTGCCAAGAATCAATCAATCTTTCATTTGTCAGTGGACCGCTAGCTACCACCTTCTTCAGATCTGATCTAAGAGAGAGAGGGGAGAACGGACCGTGCCGTCCTCCGGGAGGGCGAGAGCGGTGGCGAGGAGGGAGTAGCCAGTGTAGACGCCGATCTCCATGGTCTTCTTGGCGCCGATGAGCTTGATGAGCATGTTGAGGAACTGGCCCTCGTCGGCAGAGGTCGTCATCAGGTTCCTGCACGCACGCCGTCATGGTTTCAGATCAGATCGGTCGGTCCCCACTAAAATCCACGGCACGGCACGGATGGCCGCCGGCCGGCGAGATGGACGGATGGACGCGTGCGTACGTACCATGGGTGCTTGGCGGTGATCTCGCGCAGCTCCTTCATGCTCTCCGGCTCCCGCGGGTACACGCTCGTGTCCAGGATGTACTGTGCGGATCACATATCATTCAGATTCACGGAAGATTTTAGGAGGACCGCGGCGCCGGAAATGGCCGCAAATGGATGGGTCTTTGTTTGTCGTACCTGGTAGAGGTCGTCGCTCTTGAGCAGGCTCTTGTGTCCGACCTCGGAGTGGCGCGTCTTCTGCTCGCCGTTGGCGTTGCCGTTGCCGTTGCTTGCTCCGCCGCCGGCGTGGCCTTGGCCGCCTCGGTCGCCGTGGTGGCCATTGTGGAGTGGGTGGAGATCTGGGTGCGCGCGGCGGCACTAGAACGGAACTAGCTGGGTGGCTCGTGGATTGACCGACCTTGCCTGCCGTGCCGGGGGCGGCTTGTGTGGCTTATATAACGCGTGGCGGCAACCGGCAAGGCGAGGGCGAGGCATGTGAGAGTTGGGCTGCCAGGTAGGCGACGGGGTCCGGGGCCCGGCGCGTCAGCGGGCGGACGCGGTCGGTGCGGCACTGTGGATTTGGTTGGTGGGGGGTGGGGTGGTGGCCGCCTGGGGCCGGGGCTGGGGCCGTGGGCCTCGGCGTGCCGGGGTGGGTTGGGGTTGGGTGGCTGGCCGGACGGACGGACGGATCCCGTGCTGGCGTTTGGTCAGAGGGCTTTTGCCTGCCGTTCCTGTCTGTCTGGCCGTGGTGCCCGGCGGACGCGGTCGCGGCCTGGCCGTGGCTGTCGATGGCTGTCGATGGACGGGGGTTGGTGGGAAATGGACGCGCGTGGGTGACTCCGGTTGCCGAGCTGGCAGAGTTCCACCGGGGAGACTGGACCGGCGACCGGGATGGGGTGGTGGTGGTCGCCTTCCTCGTGTTTCCGGGGAGAAGCAGCGAAGCCCGCAATTGGTATCCTTGCCTGCCACAGCCCGTGGGGGATGACGGACCCACCCACCAACCCACACTTCGCTTTCCGTGCATCAATCATCGTGCATCGGGTTCCGGTGGTGACTCGGGAGGTAGCGGGCCGGTGCTCTTTTTTTTTTTTTGACAAGGGACGGAGGGAGTACTGGAGTAGTAGTACTCCGTACTGTAGGTACTTTCTGCCACGGGAAATGGAGTATTAATTAATGTGCCGGTGCGCGCGGCATGACCATCGTGTTCGCGGAGCATCTTGCACACTTGCAAGTTGCAACGGCCATGTGGTGGTGGCCTTGTGCGTTGGCTGTATATATTGGACTTCACCATTCGTACAAGGGAAAAAAGCTTGGACTTTAGGACGGCCACGTACAAGTGAGCGGTACAGTTTGTACAGTATTACTATTTAGTTTAGTGGTGCTCCAATTTGGGGACTAATAAAATAGGTAAAGTTTACCTGATTCACAAAAACATGTCCACTTCGAGGAGAACTGATTTTGACAGGCAAAGTACACTTGCAATTTTGGGGACAAAAATCTCTCAATAAAAAGAAGCCAAGGGAGTATTGTTTAACTGGAATTGAAGCTTCTTTCACCTATATATTCATTATGCCTGATATACGTACCTACTAAAAAATTATGTGCCTATAAAAGCAAGAAAGAATTAAATATCCAGAACTGACGGCTGGTGTTTGGTAGGAGTAGGGAGTCGAGCCGAGGCATGCACTCCGAGCTCATGCGTGCACATGAGAGACCAGTACCTAGAGGAAGGCAAATAAAGAGAACATCTGGAAAATGTGACACACCGCATGTTATTGTGGATACGTACCATGAATACTCGCAACTGGGCCACCATGTTTTTTTTTACCTGTGCGGCTGTGCCCAGCTCGCTTTCCACCTTTCTAAGTTGCAGGAAATCTTCCGTCATTCTCCACTATGAAATTAAACCTTATTGTGCCTGCATTAATGAATTATTTAATTACGAGTTTTAGGATTTATTAATTAAATAAAAAATGAGAGCCAAACACAGTACTCGTACGTGTAAAAACATGATCCTGCACAAGCACACTTGCAACGAACCCAATCCATCACCAACGGTTGGGTTCGGAGTGAAATATTCCGAACTGATCGAGTATCCTTTCGCGAATTGAAGAGCCCGAACCGTTGTTTTGTTTACCAACCCAACCCGTCACGTGGCGGCGGCTATATCCCCACCCCCCGACAACCGAGGCCGGTTGCGCACGACAAAGGCGCCGCAAGCGTAGGTGAGGAACGTGCTGGAGGCCACTCTACAAGCCATCACGCAGAGTGGCCGGTAGGTAGCTCGGCCATTTCGGCCGCAGGCGCGTGTTGGAAGGCAAAACGGCCCAAGAGGGACAGCAGATACGGGCTGCCACTTTGCGGGCCACGCCGACGCGCCCTTTGCTTGATAGAGCTGCTGCAGCAAGCAACGGCGAGCGAGGTCGGTTGGGCTGATTAAATAAGAGTGACATACTGTTTTGGGAGATGCTGTGGTGGTTAAAGATAGGGTCATCTTTCTGTTATGGGAGGACCACGAGCAAACGGCGCTGATCCGATGCAGGTGCTCCATCTGTCATTTGTTTATCCGGTTCCTAATCTTTACCCTACGAATATAGCACCAAAAAGAGGCCCAGTGAGAGCTTATGTCGTTCTCTGGCAGTTATGAAACTAAACCGATTGTGCCTGCACGGACGGCCGAGATCGGTCCAGTTTTGATCATTAATTTTAAAAGGCCCCTCGAGTCCTACGTGAAAATTATAACCCGCCGTCCATCCTCCTTTCTCAGATTTTCTTGCAATAAACACCTCGGGGTTTTCCGAAATTGATCAATTCTTTAGGCCATTCTATGAGCCCAGACCGTTGTTTTGTTTCCGAGCTGCCCGCGGCGGGGCGAATTATTGGCCAGTGTATATTCCCTGCGTTCAAATGGTCTTCTCCTCCTTTTTGTGTCTTTTATTAAAATCCTATGACATGCTGGTTTTATTTATTTCAAAAAAAAAAATTTAAACTCCTAAAATCATGAGATTTTTTGTGTAGCCTGTAGCCTCTCCATGATGTACTCTATGTAGAAAATATATATATGAAACTTAAAAAATAATAAAACCTCTTTTATTTAATAAATAAAACTTTCATGATTTCTACACATTAAAATATTAATAAAAAAAAATATTTTGTGGATGCTTTGTGATGTTGAAAACCACTGCAAAAAAAAATTGTATATAAATTTGAAATATTGACTACTTAATAAATATTTTTAGCCTCTCTTTTTTAAAAAAATACAAAAATGTTATAGTTCCAATTGAATAACAATGTAAAATAGGCCGGTTGCAACAATTACAAAGGCGCCACTACCTACATAGCTAATCACCATACTTATCAAAAAAAAAAAAAAAAGGCGCCCGTAACTCTGGACAATGGAATATATAATAAAAATAATATTAATATTTAAAAACCCAAATAAGTGTAAATAAAATAATAATTTCAATGACAGGCGCGTGTTTCAAAATATACAACTAAGTACAACAAATGCTTTGCAAACCATGACACGCCGATAAAAATATATCTTATCTAAACAAATTGATCTTATACAACGGCGAGCGAGGTCGGTTGGGCTGGTTGATACGATGACATAAGCAGAAAACCTTTCTGTTCAAATATGCTGTATTAGTGGTTAAAGACAGGGTCATCTTTCTGTTATGGGAGGACACGAGACGGCGCTGATCCGATCCAGTTGCTCGATCTGTCATTTGTTTATCCGGTTCCTAATACTAAACTAAGGAGCTTCCTTCGTTCGACACGGTTAGTAGGTCAGCTAGGCAGCGTGGCGCGCGAAGCCAAGGTCACCATCGCCATGATCCATGGCACAACCCAAGGAGCCAATAATTCGGTGTCGCTTTCCCTTACCAGACGCGTCTGACTTTTCAGTGAGATGGCCAAAGGGTCCCGGACATGCTGAATAATCGGTTGGAACACACGATGCTTGCCAATGTACTGCAAGTACTACTTGTTACCAAATTGTCACACCGGTGAATGTACTCCTGCATTGCTGTCCTTTACCGGTTTCAGCACATTGAGGTGTTGGTTTATTGAGTCTGTCCATTTCCACACTAGACATATGAGGCCACAGCTATAAGCCTGTAACAGTTAATGGAAGAGGCTGTGGAAGGACGTGGTCGTGCACGCGTTGATTAGTTGCTCGTGTGCGGCAACGAGTCACCTGCAAGTGACGCCGATTTCAGCACTGCCCGTGATCGCCTGAAGAACTGGCCGCGGCCATTGTTAGACCAAGCCACAGGCCTGTTGTAATTATTGGGATACAAGTTTGATTATTATTTGGTGGGCCTAGACTCATCCAATTGAACTTTTCTGGATTCCAAAAGATAAATGATATTTTAAAAAATATGAACAGCAGGAGATTTGCCTCTCAATTGAGAAAGGATCAAAGAGGTTTATGTACAGGTCGTCGCAGTCCAACAAAAAGTGAAAAAGGCAAATAAAATTATATGAAAAATGTGCTAAAGCGGAGAAAAATGTGCTCATATAAAAATGTGCGACCCGGCGGCAGTCCGGCACCCGGTCGCTCGGCAAAGCGGCCCAAGAGCCACAGCTGATACGGGCCGCTTTTAGAGCTTATATAGGGAGGAAAAAAGTGGACTTTGATCCATATAGATATTAGATAGGTAATTTTTAATGAAGCTGTATGATGCTTAAAAAAAAAGATCAGGAAGGACATGGAGATGAGGTTGGGCCTGCCTTTCTTGACCAGGCTGCGTGAACCCGTAGGCCCAAGTAGCAGCGAAGTGATCTCGATTCTCGTCCAACTTCTCGCATCCGACGGCCGATGTCGCTCCCCCCTCGATATGAAAACCCCCCTCCCACTCCGTCGCCGAATTCAAAGCCCTCCCACTCCCTCCGTCATTTCGTTGCTCCGCACGGTTACGAAACCATCAGATCGGCCTCTTCTTCGCGGAGGCGCCGCAAGTTTCCACCGGGCGCAATCATGGACCGTTCCGGCGACCTCGCGGAGAAGGTGGCAGTGGAAGAGTTCAGCGAAGAGCAGGTAGAGCGGGAGTACGAGTTCAGCGAAGAGCAGCAAGACAGAGAGCATTTTGCCGTGCTCATGGAAGTGATGGAGGTAGAGCGGGAGTGCGGTATAGTCACACAAGAGATGCCGAGACCATCAATTGTCAAGTACCGTGGTAAGTTTCGCATCCATAGCTTGTTATCATGCCTAGGCCTTTTTGCCTTGTCTCTGTTGTACTGATTACTTCTTCCTTAGTTTTTCCTTATATCTATGACTATAATATATACAAATATGGTTACATGAATAAGAGCAGGCCACCACCATATCCTTGCGGATGATGGTTTCTTATCGACTCTTCTTTAACTGTGTGTTAATTTTTTATTTACTTGTTTCCAAAGATATGTTGGAGAAAATATGGGGATGGGACAAACTGCTACCAAGGGGACTTTCTGTGTCCTTGTCTGAGTATAACACATACCTTGAAGAGTATCACCATCACAATGTGCATGCAGTTACTGAGTACAGCAGCGTAGCTGCTCTTGCTGAGACCGTAAGTAAACCGTTTTGTTTTTGGTAACTTTTTTTTTTATAAGGATCGATCCATCGATTGTGTGACTGACTGTCTCATGGGTTCAATCAAGCAGTGCCTCAAGAATGAGGAGCAACTTGTATCTGAGTTGAAGATCCGGGTGAAACCAGAAGAGGAGAGGTTCTTGACGATGAGGAAATCAAGCATTCTGAGTTGCCTGATCCGCAAGCGTTGTTCAGTGATCCATACAGAAGGTGGCAGCTCTTCTGATGTATGTGGTGCCGCTTTGTTGGTATGTTCCTCACTCCTGTAACATTGCTAAACCATTTGTTGGTCAATCTGTTCCGGTTATTCAATTTTTATTGTTTCATTCTTTATCTATGGGTGTATCTTGGACTGGCAATTGAACACTATCCTACTTGGTGCTGACACCTTAAGTAAAATAGCTGAAATATCTGGTTACATTATAGAAATGTAGACCAACCTAGGATGAAATCGGTGGCTTCCTTTTTGTAAAGGATAATTTAGCCACCCAAATTCGCCTTGAAGAGTGAGATATATAGTACATGGATTATTTTGCTTGTCTTTTTAATGATCATTGTACTTATGCAAAACTATGGTTTCAAGTGTATTGCCAAGGAGGCTGACCTGGTGTGTGAACTGCTGAGGCGTGGTGCTCACCCCGTTCATGATTACTTAATCAACCAGAGCAGAGCGATGCGCATGTGTGCCTTGAGCCTTATGAACTGCACTTCGGTCAATTCTGTTTCTGCCTCTGCTGTTATGTTGGTACGTGCCTGCCTTAAAAACCCACTTAATATTATCATCCATCCAATTGTCAAACCCATGATCCCACATAAACCATATGGTCCATTTGTCAAACTTTATAATATCTTCCATCCGTTCTTGTGCCTTTCGGATTGTACTTTGCACAATTTTGTCTTTACTACTACCTTTTTATTTTGACCGAATCTTTACTACTACCTTACCGGCACACACTGTGTACTGACGGGTGGCTTCAATTTAAGGGTATGGCAAAGGAAGCTGAAATGTTGTGTATGTGGATGCGTAAAAATAAATCGCTTATTGATTACTTTTTTGATCCTGTACCTGATGAGATTGGGGACAGCCAACTGGTCCGGTACAAGACTTTGGATTTTGTGGTTGACATGCTAGAGAAGTCTTCAGCTGCTGGTAGAAGTGATCCTGGTGCTGATGAAGATGGCGTTGCTGCTGATGGAGCAGCAAACACCACAGGGTATGGATGGTCCATTTGTTTTTTCCTTCTTCATGCAGTTGTATGTGGTCTAAGATAATTAGACTGTTACTTCTTGATGAGAAGCACTGTGAAATTATGCCATTTCACTGTATTATCGCCAGGGGCAGAGTTTCAAATGTATTGAGTTCTCCGATTAGTGGTGGTGATAAGAGCAATGAGAGGAAGAGGAAAGAAGGTAATAAAGAAGATAATCACTAAAGTTATAGTTGCTATGAGCTTTCATATTCCCCTTGCAATATGTTTCATACATTATGTTGTTTTTTGTTTTCAGAATATCTTTTGGGGGTGCTGCCTTTGGCACCGTCGCCCAGCAACGAGCCGCCGCATCTCCCTTCTTCCCTCTGCTCCCGATGGCTGAGGGTCCATCTTCTCGCCGCTCTTGGGCGGAGGAAGTGGCCGAGGTCTACGGTGAGGGCGCTCCGCCAGATCCGGGCCGGGAGGCCCGCATTGTCTTCTCCGACTCGACTCCGGCGACAACCTCTCCGACTCGACTCCCCCCGCCCGCGGGCTTCACGCAAGGGCAAGGGAGGTAGCCCAACCAAGCTCCATGCGTCACCGCCCTCGGCCAGGTGGGTGGCTCTCGTCTGGCGGCTTCATGGCCGCCGCCCGGGCTACGCACCAGATCTGGGCTGCCGGGGGCCACGGCACTCCAGGCCTTCACCGCCTCGTCTCGCCCGCTCCCGGCAACCACGTCTCGTCGCTCGCCGCGGCCAGCTCACCCCGGCCCGGGAGCGCGGTCGGCGCGTGCGGGCGGCTTCTTCCGGTGTGCAGCCGTCGCAGCGGCAAAGGTCGCTCTCCGCCACGGGTCTCGCGGCGGTCCCGGGGACCTCATCGGTATGTTTTCAGCGCCTCCGCCCGGCCACATGGCGCCTCTGCGGATCCCCTTCTAGATGCTGTATTTGTCGGGAGGAGGGGGCACCGTGCTGCCGACTGCCCCTTCGCGGGTACCAGCGTCGGCGGCCTGATGGTGGCGGCTCTCGCGGGAGCGGGGTGCGCATCGGCGTCGCCACGGCCGGGCCGACTCGGGCGGGCTCGGCCTCCACCCGGCGGTCCTTCGCCACCCACCGGACCGCCACTCACCTCGTCGGGACCACCGCTCGCCGACGCGCGGCTCGCCTCCTCATCCCCACCGCCGCCGCCTACATCAAGCCGCTAGCCGGGGGCTCGCTGGCGGGCGGGGTCGTCGGCAGCGTCATACCAGGCTCATCGTTGTCCCAGAACTCGGGACATGCGGGCGGCCTGGAGCAGGCTCTTGTGCATGGTCGGTGGAGGTTGCAACGCAAGTGCGTCTCCACTGTAATTTTGCGTGCTAGCGCGACGTTCTTCGACATCTCCGCAACGGCGCGTCGGCGTCCGCCTCCTGAACCGGAGAACTTCATCGTGCGCTTTCGCCACTACGCCCGGCCGCCCGGCGGTGCTCGCCTCACGGCGGGCGCACTCCTCCCTGCTGTGGCGGCCTTGGCGACTGCGTCGCGTAGCGCTACTGCCCGGGCTTTCAAGTACAAGGTGTTCGTCGGCTCTCGCGGCTTACCGTTGCATGCTGGGGCGTCGGTCCGCTTCGGTCTTACCTTGGCTCCTCTTTGCACCAACATCGAGCTCAGCGACTTCCGCGACACTACGCGGGAGGATGACCGTGAGCTCTTCGTCACGACACAGTCTTTGGGACCCCCAGCCTCATCGAGCACGGCGGATCATCCCACATCCGGGAGCTCATCCCCGCCCTTGGCGCCGTGCGCCCGCTCTCGGCGCCGGGTGCGCTACACGAGGTCGAGACGCAGCGTCGTGCGGCCCAGGGCTGGACACACACCACCCGGCTTCTCCGCCGCCTCGGAACGGAGGGGTGGCGGCGACACAACGGCGGCGGCAATGGGGATGGCCGCCCCGGTGCAGCGGATGATCATCACGAGCCATGGCCTACACCGCCGGAGCAGCGACAGCGGCTTGGCTCCACCAGACTCGATCCGCGCCACCATCGCTACCATCTCGGGGGCGGTGGCGGCATTCCGGCGCCGTTCTTTGGCGTCGGCGACATTGCCCTTGCCCTTTGCTTCCCAGCGATGGGACAGGGGCCCACGTGAGTCGAGGCCCAACCTTGGCGGCGTGGACGCCACAGTCGGGTCAGCGGGTCGAGGTTCGTTGCTCGAGACACTTGTGCATGTACCCGATCGACCCGAGGGGAAGCGGCCAGTGGGAGCTGCACACTGCCCCCATACCCGAAGATACGCTCGGATATCCTCGCGGAGGGATGGGCCGACGTACGGGGGCCCCCGGTATCTGGCGGCACGCCACCCGCGCCGAGAGCAAAGTCGACCGGTGCGGGGCGTGTCCGGGTACCTACCACGCCAATACGGTAGCCACGTCGCCTCACACGTTCAGCGTACGCCCGCGCTCTCGGTCGTCGAGGGCTTTCCGAGATGCCCGGCCGGGATTTGTCAACAGATTTCATCATGGTCGCGCCCTACTTCTTTGCATCGCCGGCATTAGCTCCTGTGCAGCCGAAAGCAGCCCTCCCAATCGGTGGTGGGCGAATGTGTGGAGTGTGAGTTGGGCTTTTCAAAGGCCGTCGCGGACCGGGTCACTGGGCAGGTCACCCGGTCATTTGTCATGGTGCCACCGGCGAGTACTCACGGTGGTCGCCCCCACGCCCGCGTGCGGTGGAGCACCAAGTTCAATGGCGCCCAGTCAGGACTCCGGTATTCCTCCGGGTGGCGACCACGCCCCGCGACGCCGCTACCTTCGTCTTCCGGCAGCAACAAGCCCAGTCGCTCCTTCCGTGCGGGGAGTTCGTCGACAACTTCACGAAACAACTTCGACAACCCCATCTTGTCGACCCGGTGCTCGGGAAGACTCGTCGGCGACGAACAGGCATCCTCTTTGCGAGCGCGGCTTGCGCGCGTTTAAGCGCCAAGAGTGGGGCAAAGGCGTCTCGGGGAGGCGCAAGCAAGGAAGGTGTTACTCAAGAAGATTGGCATTGAGGTGGAGCATGAACACGAGGACCGCGGTGTCCTTTGATGAGCTACATGCGGCGTTCACGGGGACCGTTGGCGGAGGCCAGCAAAAAGCAATGGAAGTCTTCCCGCTGCAGCGGTAAGAAGCGCCCGCGTTGTCGACGCGGGTCTCGCTTGAGGCTTCCACCTCCGCGGTCGTTCCATCTGTGTGTCCATGTTACCACGGCAGCTCTTTCTTTGGAATGTGCGGGGGCTAAACTCTCGCGCCCCCCGCGATGCATCCGGGAGTTCGTTATTCAAGAGCGCGTCGTCAATTGTATGCTTGGTCGAAACAAAACCGCATGTACTTTACATTTGCATGGTCGCGTGACCTAATGGGAATGGAATTTGACTATGTGTTCTTGCCGTCGGATGGTGCATCCGGCGGGATCGGGTCGGTTGGTCGCGTGCATCATGGTCGATTTACGACATACCGGGGCTAATGTCTTCTCTGTTACTTTGCACATTGCCCCGGCCGATAGTGACGCCGCGCCATGGTCGCTTCGTGTCGATTTTCTGGGGCTGTCGATGGATGACGCTACGAAGCCCGTTTTCTGGACGAAGCTTTCGATGGTGCGTGCTTCCGTTCGGGCTCAATCTGTTTGGCGGCGATTTCAACTTGATCTACCGGGCTCGGGACAAAAGTAATGACCGACTAAACTCGCCTCCATGCGGCGCTTTCGGCGGGCCCTCAATGCCATGTCGCTCGAGGAGATTTACCTGCATGGTCGTCGTTTCACGTGGAGCAACGAGAGGAGCAGACCAACACTGGAAAGAATTGACCGCGCTTTTGCGTCCAGGGAGTGGTTGGAGGATCACCCGGACCCACCGGCTGGCGCCCGCCCACGGATTCGCCGACCATGCGCCGCTTTTGCTTCCAGTTACATGCAGTCGTGCAGGGCCCTCCTCGCTTCAGATTTGAAGCGTTCTGGCTCCGGCTGCCTGGTTGTCTTGACGCGATCAAGGAGGCATGGGAGGCCGAGGTCCCAGAGGTCGATCCGTGTAGGCGTCGGATATCAAGTTCAGCGCCGCGGCTAAGGCGCTCAAGAGTTGGAGCATGCGTTCCATCGGCGGCGTCGGTGCGCATTTTTGGCACGCTGCGTGAAATCATTGTACGAGTTGGATCTTTGCTCAAGAATCAAGGGAACTTTCGGATGATGAAAGGTCGTTGCGCGCCCAACTCAAGCGGCGCCTTGACCTCGCACAGGCTGGCCTTTGTCAAGAACAATTGCTCGCAGACGCACGCTCGAGGATCGATACTGGGCGAGGAGATGCAAATACAAGATTCTTCCATCTTCGGGCATGCCACGGAGCGTAAAGAATTACATTTGCCGCGGTCCAAAGATGACGATCTTTGGGTTGGGGAAGGCGAGAAGCGGGGAGGTGTTCTACGAATTCTTCAACAACACCATCGGTAAGCCCTTTGGCGCGACCATACGGTAAACCTCCGGGGGCTTCCCGCTTCCGCAGCTAGACTTGGAGGGCATTGATGCACGCTTCCACGAGCTTGAAGTTTGGGAGACGGTCAAAGACATTCCGTCGATCGTGCACCCGCCCGGGGACGGTTTCACCGGTGCTTTCTACAAGGTAGCATGGACCATTATCAAGCGAGGATATCATGACAAACATTCCATGCTCTTTGGTCGCTTGATGCTAGGAGTTTCAACTTTGCTCAATGATGCGCACATGGTACTTCTCGAGAAAGTGTGCTAACCCGGTTGTGGTCAAGGACTATGAGACCCATAAGCCTAATGCACAGCTTCAAGTAAACTATTTGCAAAGTGCCTAGCGAGAAGATTAGCTCAAGGCCGCAGGAAATTGTGGACAAGAACCGAGTGCTTTCATTAAAGGTCGCTCAATCCATGATAATTTTCGGCGATCCGGCTTACTGCAGATGGATCCACTCCAAGGGACACTTTCGGCGGTGCTTACGAAAATTGACATAACAAAAGCGTTTGATTCGGTCGCTGGGCCCTTCCTTCTAGAGGTGCTCACCTTCGTTGGCTTCCCGAGACGCCGGACGCCCCGGATGTCCATCCTACCGTCTCACGGCCCGGCCACGAGAATCATGATCAATGGGAGGCTCGGGCAACGGATTGCACATGCGGGGATTGCGCCAAAGGGGATCCTATATCCCCAATGTTGTTCGTCTTTGGCTATGGGACGTGCTCAATGCTCTGATCAGAGAAGCAGACCGCCTGGGCATTCTTTCGCCGCTCCCGGGGAATGTCATTCGGTACAGGGCGTCCCTGTACGCCGATGACATGGTGCTACTCACCAAGCCCAACATGCTAGACTTACAGTGCCTAACGCAGATCCTGCAGCTCTTCGCCGGCGCCTCTGGTATGGTGACTAACTTCGCAAAATGCACAGTGACACCGATCAGGTGTGCGGAGGCCGAGCTTGCACTGGTACAGCAGTTCTTTCCTTGCCCGGTCGCGCTGTTCCCATGCAAGTACCTGGGCGTGCCTCTGTCTCTAAAAGCGCTGCTTGGCGGGTCGATGAGCAAGCTTTTGGTCGATCTTTGCCGCCTCCAGAATACCGACATGGAAGGCCGACTTGCTCGCTCACTTTCAGTCGCGTCTTTGCTCACCAAAGTCACGCTCTCCGCCATTCCTACACATCGGCTATCTCTTGTTGCATGTCCAAGTGGGCCATTACGTGGGTGGACAAGACGAGGGAGAGGTTTCCTTTGGGCTGGCACTCTATCGGTCTCGGGCGGCAAATGCAAATTAGCGTGGCCGGTGGTATGCCGGCCGACGGACATGGGTGGCCTTGGACTCCTCGACCTTCACTTCTTTGGCTTGGCTCTCCGGTTACGTTGGGCGTGGCTAGAGCGGACCGATGAAGACAGCTGCTGGGCAGCACTTCCTCACAAGAAAGAAAGGTCCGTCGAGGCGATGGCACAAGCAAGCATGTCGGTCGTAGTGGGGGACGGCTGCTCTGCCGGGATGTGGGATCGACGGTTGGTTACGGTCGGCCGTCTCGGCACCTTTGCTCCTCGGCTCTTCGTCGCCATCTCAAGAACCGGCAAGAAAAGAACAGATCGAAAGGCGCTTTGACAAAGAATACTTGGGTCCACGACATTGTGGGAGCTCCAACCACGCAGGTGCTCTGTCGGTTCTTGAGAGTTTGGCACTTAACCCAAGGGGTCGATCTTGATCCTCCTGCGCAATCCGACAAATTTGTTTGGAAGTGGTCAGAATGGTTCCTACTCCGCTTCGTCGGCGTATAGGGCATTCTTCAACGGTTCAACTACTCTCCTAGGGGCCAAAGAACTTTGGCGCACGAAACTCCTTCGAGAGCACGCTTCTTTTTCGGCTTGTCTTGCATCGGCGTGTGCGGGACGGGAGATAGGAGGCACCGACATGGTCTTCAAGATGATGACTCCTCGTGCTCTCGCAGCCGGGCCCGAAACCCGTGGACATTTGTTTCTCGGATGTGTCGTTGCCGGGGAGGTTTGGTGGGCCCTATTGGCTCCGGCGGGACTGCAGTCATTCTGCCCGAACACGGAGGAAAACATCGCGGAGTGGTGGTTAGACAGACGAAGACATCTCGCAAAGGAGGTCCGCCCAGCTTTTGACACCTTGTTGCTGCTTGTTGCATGGATTCTATGGAAGGAGAGAAACGCAAGGATATTCAGAAACGTCTCGGCGTCGGTTCCCATGATCGTGAAGACGGTGGTCGATGAAGCTGATCTTTGGATTCAGGCGGGATTCAAAACTCTTGTGCCGGTCACTGCTCTTTTGGTCGTCCTCTATGAATTTGTTGTAATGTAGTGCTAACTTGCAGGCAGTCGGGTTTCTCTCTGTTCTAGGGATGTCCTCTCGACATCTGCTAGCTCTTCTTAGTTAGCTAGCTAGCTGTTAGTCGTCGTTTTTTTTCGTTTCTTTTGGTTCTTCCTTTGCACTTTGTATCGCCTTGATTTGGTTTTCCTCCTCTTAATGAAAAACGGGTGAACGGCCCGATCGCGAAAAAAAAAGAATATCTTTTGGATAAAATATGGGGTTGTGAAGGGCTGGTAACACTTCACAGTGACATTAAGTGGTATGATGACTATAGCAGCCTGGAGGAGTACTACAAACGTAATGTTTATGACTTCATTGCTCATGCCTACCAAAATCAACAAATTGCCAGCTCTGCTATTTGCAAATCTGTAAGTAACCCTCTTGCATCTTTACTAAACCACCGATTATCTAATTGAAACTGTTTGCGTAACATATTTCAACTCACAACGTTTTCAATTATTAGTGTCTCAAGATCGAGGAGGAACTCTTGTCCATGTGTAAGACGAGTCCAGCATGGTGTACCATGGATGACAACGTTGCAGTCAGCACTGTCATTGAGAGTACCATGATCAAGGAGCGTGTACTTTCAATAGGCAGCACAGGGGTTGAGTTGTCGGTTCCTTCTACCATTGCTTTTGTGGTATGTGTGCCTACCTTGCTTGAACAAACCAAACAAAACATGTTTTTATATATTGCACCACTGTAATTTGTGCTGAATGTTTACTATTCCTTTCTGAATCCTACTGACTGCATTTATGCTGCTGTTAAGAAAAAAAATAGCTAAGATGAGGGGATGGGGAATCGAAATTCTGCTTGGAGGCAGGAAAAATGAAAAACTTTTGTCTCTGTCCTGTTATCATTGCGATATGCTACTCATTGTTACAAATTAAGGGTAATCATTCTCCCTTTCATGTAATCTTGGTCTTGAAATACTACCTGGATGATGTTTGAATTTGGAAAACTGGTGCAAATTTTGATAACCAGCTGTTAGAACTAATAGCATGTTTCAAGGTTTCCAGTCTTGGTTCCACCCAGTATCAGTGGAGAGTTGTGTTGTTTCCAAGGTTGCCATGTTAGAATGAACTGAAACTTGATGCAACATCTACTCTCAATGCAAAGTTTCATTCCATGGTTTCATAGACATTTAATTCTAAGACTCATAGAGAGTTGCTAATCGTGTCAATAGAGTTTCATCCCCATGAAACTCATTTCTTCACTCATTGCCATGTCATAAAAAAAAATGCATATGTGGTAGATTATTAAATGCAAATAAAACTCATGAAACTCCCACTGAGATTGGCCTATTGTATTTGACTTGCGTATCTCACTCATTGGATGCCCAAACAACGTTGAGTGTTTCCCTAGAAGACTTGAACTTTGAGCAATTGTTGCTACTTTTAATTATGGCAAGGATATATATATTATATTGACTCGTGTGTAGGATTTATTGCACAACATTCAAGTATGGCATTATGGACCCTAATCTTAAATGTTACTCTCCTAGCTTGGACTAGTCATATCCAGCCCAGTAAAGCAGTAGTTCTTTGGGTAGAATTATAAGGTATTTTCTTTGATTCTTCCTATTGTTTTTTTGACTAATGCTTAGCATTGATTTCTAGTGTATTACCATGGAGGCTGACCTGATGGGTGAGTTATTGAAGCAAGGTGCTAAGCATTATCACAATATCATCCAGCTGAGCAGTGTGGTCCGCATGTGCGCCTTAGGCCTTGCGGACCTCACAGGAAATCATTCTATGGTCGCTGCTGCTGCAATGATGGTTAGTGCCTACCTGCCTCCTGTTAATATGTGCTGAACTTTAACTAGTATCGATCCATTTCTTTTCTGTAAATTGCCTGCTCATACTGGCACTAGATGCAAACTGATGGTTGTATTCAATTCAAGGTTATGGCAATTGAGGCCAAAAAGATGTGTGATTGGATGAAGAGAGAGAACCAGCTTGTTACCATGTCCTTGCCTGAGTCTCATGAGCTGAAGAGAGGCAGCTTGATCCGGGGAAAAGCCTTGGATGTTATGACCACCATATTGCATGATTCTTTCCTTCCTAAGGTTAGTGGAAAATACCATTTCTTTCATGCCATAGGTGCACATAATTGTATGCTTTTCTGGTCCGGCAAATTACTCACCATAGCTGTGACTAGTGCATGATGTTTTTGTTTTCAGAATTTTATTTCTGGACATTTCTTAATGTATTTGTACAGGTTCACACACTAGTCATGCTTGGCATTATGTTGTCTGCTATGTAAGAACCAAGAAACATTTGAGTTTCTTGTCTCCTCACTTGGACAATCAGGGCAATGAATATGTTTTTTTTTATTTTTTTTCCCACTTGGGCATGCTGTCTTGTTTCCTAACCCGGATTTTAGTAGTAGTTGGCATCCCCTATGAGTTGTAAGGCAAGCCATTCTGTTTTTGGTCTTCTCCAGATTGTCGCCAATAGGAATTTGCCAATGATTTTTCAAACTGATATGTCGATATAAAAGAATGAACAGTAAAACTACAATTACATTATGAATGCATTTTCCTATTGTTCCTGGCAATTGTGATCTTATCATGATTGGCTTGACCCTCTTATTATTTGTTTGCTCGGCCCATGAAAACATGTCTTATTAATTCTATTCTTTCCACTGCAGGTGGGGATGCAATGTGACTAAGCGAGGATTGGACCCAAGGAATTGGTTTCTTTTGTCTGGGACACTTATGGTCGTAGTTTGATTTAGTACTTGTATATGCCTCAGATCTTTCGGCTACTGGGTCATGCACATTGACAGTAGTGTTCACTCTTATATATCATCGCAATATATATACATATATATTCAGTAATGCCCCTTTTGAAAAAATAAATAAATCATTCAGTAATGCAATTCAGTAATGCCGTATTTGACAGATCGAAACACTTGTCAGCTTTATACAAAGTCCCTCCCTGTCCTAGCATCGCGAGGCGTCTGTACGCGCCTGATGATCGACGGCGTCGTGCTCAAACTTGGTGGCGGATCCCTGGAAGATGATCACATTCCCAGCACGGGGATCAGGCAGGACAAACAAGCATTCACAATAGAACGTATCGCCTGAACCTGGTTGAGAAGAGTGCCCCGTCCTCAAGACTAGCTGCTCCAACTCCGACATCAAGTGCTTACATTCAGAAATTATGCCATCTCGAATGGGACATTTTATGAACATATATATGAATCAGACTGGCTCCAGTCAGTAGCGCCGTCTCGGACAGGGCTGAAGCACAGCCGCCCTTGTGTATTGGATTCAAGCTGGATTAAAATCAGGAAAAGCTCAAGCAGCCAAGGAATGGCCACAGTACGTACGCACGCCATGCTCGATTCAGGCATTCAGTTCATAGGAACAACAATTGATCTGAAATTCATATCAGTTTCAGCCTTTTGCAAATGCTCAGCAAGTTCAAGTACAGAATGCAAAACAAGTGGAGCAGTAAACACCAAAAGTGTCACTGTACACTCTTAAAACAGCTGAAGGAACACCATAATTTGTTCAGCAACATGCCAATGAATTGGAGTTAACAACTCTGAACCGTAATTGGAGTTAATGAACACAGTAAAGACTTCCTTGTACTCTAGCAGGTGTTTAAGCATCAAATATGTAGAATTTCATCTCACATCCATATCAAGACCAAACTTTCTAGGAGTCAAACCTCAAGAAACACAGTAATTCCTAAACAGTGTAATCCTTTGCTTAGAAGAATTTAAAAACTAATTGCAGTTCTGATATCATCAGTAAAAGGTTTCAACCTTTTCAAGCCAGATTTCACAATCAGATTAATGATATGGCAAGCACAACGCTGATGCACAAGCAAATATTTGACCTTGTTAGGATCATCAGTTGTAGGAGCAGGATAAGAACCCAAGTAACCAAAGAAAACCGCTTGCAAAATATCATAAGCCCTAACATTAGAAGATGCATTGTCAAGGGTCACTGCAAAAACTTTATCAGCCAAGCCAAACTCCTCAACCACAGAAGCTATCCTATCATCAATGTTCTCACCACTATGTTTAACATCAATCAACCTGAAACCAATTACCTTTTTGTGCAATTCCCAATCTGCACTAACATAATGAGCAACTACAGTAATATAGTCCTCTTTAGCATTATCAGACCAGATGTTAGATGTCAAAGAAACACTAGATGTAGCAGGCAACAAAGATTTCATAACAAAATCACGCTCATCAGCAAACAATTTGCACATATATCTAGTTGTGGTCTGCCTAGACACCTTTTCAAACACAGGATTATGAGCACGCTTAATGTAATCCTCCCAAGCCTGAGTATCACCAATCCCTAAGGAAAGGTCTAGCCTAGCAATCAAACGGCACAACTCAATGCGAGCAACCATAGGATCATACACCCAATTCTTCAAGCCATCGATTCAAAGCAAGCTTAGACGGACCATAGTAGCATGATTTCGTTTCGCATGAGAACAAGATTTCATGTGACGTCTCAAATGGCGATTACCCGGCAAAATAAAAGCAACACGGATCTTACCCTCCTTGATCTCATGGAAGTAAGACCACATAGCAGATTTTCTTACCACGGTGGTGGCGGTAGAAGTACCGGGGAGTCTCGATTGAGGCAGCCACCTCGCCGCCGTCGCCTCCTTGGTCGCCAATCGCGCCATCACCGAGGTGGACGCCGAAAAAGGTTGCTGCATCCTCTCGCAGATGTCGCCATCGCCCCTCAACCTCCGTGAGGTCATCCAGGTGCTGGCGCTAGGTCGCCGCCATCGACGTGGGGGTTGGTGACCCCCCGCGTTGCGAGCCCAAAGACCAAAGACCGGACGCCCGGCGGGGAAGAGCGACGAGTACCTCCTCCACCTCCAGACCGCTCCTCAACGGGCGCTTAGCCTGTGGCCCGGCCATGTCCACTCCAGAGGAGGAAGACGCGGCGTCAGGGCACCGACCTACACACAAGAAGGAAGAGAGGAAGTCGAGAGAGGGAGAGTAGAGATAAGATGATTTAGATCTAGGGTTAGGTGCCGGAGAAGATGAGACGAACCCGCATTCCCTGAGAGCCCGGTGCCGAGAAGATGAGGCGCAGACAGACAACCGAGGATTAGAAACACGACGGCGGGAGGCGGCGGGGAGGACAGACAAAGAACTCACATGGTTCACCGAAGAAGGAGAGGAGGGAGGGGAAAAGAGAGGGAAAGAAAGAAGGATATCAAACTCTGTTGGAGGACTAGCGGCGAGCCGACGAGGTCATCGGAGATGGAGGCGACGGTGGCGCGCGGATCTGGAGATCCAGATGAGATGGGAGTGGGAGAACAGACGAGAGAGAGAGAGAGAGCGCCACGTGGCGGGGGGTGGGGAAAGAATGAGCTAGTGTTGGGATGGGGGCGCCGGGCGGCGGCGTCGGCTTATATATGGGGGTCGGCCAAAATGGCTGTTGGTGGACCGGGCCGCTGGTCGTGGGTGCGCGCTCGAGGCTGGGGTGGCGCCCTAGCCCGGCCCGGTGCCTCGGGCGGGGACGGCACGAGCACGTGCCACCGGCCGGGCCAAATCGCCGCCCCCACCCGCCGGGCGCCGTGCTGCATGGCCATTTATACCTCAACACAAGAAGACAACGACTTGAATAGATAATCGAGATAATCATACAGTAACTCCTGCATTATGCATGCCACAACCCACGAGTCACTGGCAGAGGATTGGGCGTCTACTCACTCTGTCCCATGGACTTTGTCGCCGTAGCCTTGGGGATGGTGTCCCAGGGAGTACTCCTCCGTCCCCCCATGGAGTTTGTCGCTTTTTACTTTTTAAACTTCATGTTTGACCATCCGTCTTATTCAAAATATTTATGCAAATCATAAAATAAATTAATCAATATTCAAGTATCTTCATTGATAAAAATAAGTTGTAACAAAATAAATTATATTTGTGCAAAAAATTTGAATAAAGACGAAGATCGAATAAGATGACACGGAGACAAACTCAGTGGGACGGAGGGTACGTCGTTTTAGCTTGGTCCCCTGTCCATCGTAGGCTGCAGGCCTATCTATTCATTGCTTCACCGTATTAACTTCCCCTTTTTTTGCTTGAAAAAAATAAAACCCGCGCGCGCGCGCACACGGAGTTCAATGTGCTGTGCTAGGCCTGGCGATTGCTTTTTACTCCCGTCTTGATACCCGTGCCATCTCCTTCAGCGACGTGGGACGGAGGGAGTAGTCCCTTTCCTACCTGGTACTGACGTAGTAATGCTACCCTGATAAAAGCTGCGTCTAGTCACAGCAGCACTAATGGTTGTGAGCTGTGGCGCAGTACACGTCTCACATGGTTGAGCTTGATGAGCTGACGAGCATATGACCCTCGCCCACACTGGCTTCCTTGTTCACGCTTGCCATATGCCAAGTAGCCATGGCCATGAGACGCGCCTCCATTTCCATCGCATTCATCTCCTTCCTTCTCATGTTCTCCGTTGCTCTCGCGAAAGAACAAAACTACCTCGCTAGAGGGTCCTCCATCTCCACCAAGGATGACACCACCACCACCCTGGTGTCACCCAATGGTGAGTTCTCCTGTGGCTTCTACAAGGTGGCCACCAACGCCTTCACCTTCTCCATCTGGTTCTCCAGATCAGCTGACAAGACCGTCGCCTGGACGGCAAACCGTGACGCTCCGGTGAATGGCAAGGGCTCCAGGCTCATATTCCAGAAGGATGGGGGCTTGGAGCTTCTGGATTACAACGGCACCGCTGTATGGAGCACCAACACAGCTTCAACTCGCGCCAACCGTGCAGTGCTTCTTGACAATGGCAATCTTGTCGTCATGGATACAGATGGTCATCGCCTCTGGAACAGCTTCAACTCGCCGACTGACACGCTCCTGCCATGGCAGCCGATGACTCGGAACACAAAGTTAGTATCTGCTTCTGCAAGGGGTTTGCTCTATTCAGGTTCCTACACCTTCTACTTCAATAGTAACAATGTGTTGAACCTTATATACAGTAGTCCTGATATTAGTAGCATATATTGGCCTGATCCTAACTACAAACCGTGGGAGATCGGCAGGACTACCTATAACAGTAGCCAATTTGGTGTTCTTGACAATACAGGACGATTTGTAGCTAGTGACAAATTCCAGTTTGAAGCATCTGATCTTGGTGGTGAGGTTATGAGGAGGTTGACTCTAGACTACGATGGTAACCTAAGACTGTATAGCCTAAATGTGACCGATGGCAACTGGTTGGTCTCTTGGATGGCATTCCCACGGACTTGTGAAATACACGGGCTGTGTGGCATAAACAGCCTTTGCACGTATATACCAAAGCTTGAGTGCTCTTGCATTGAAGGCTTCGAGATGATTGAACCTGGCGACTGGAAGAAAGGATGCAGGCGCAAGAAAAACATATCAAACAAAATGAAGGGGAGGAAAGGCATGGTAACTAGCATGGCTAACCAGGAGTTTTCATTCAAGAAACTTGGTGGAACTGACTTCTGGGGGTATGACTTCAACTACACGAAGTCACTGACATTTTTTGAGTGCAGGAATGTATGCTTGGGTATTCAAAATTGCCAAGCTTTCGGTTATCGGAGAGGAAAAGGAGAATGCTTTCCGAAGGTCTTGCTTTTCAACGGCAAGAACTTTGCACATCCTAATGATATCTATCTGAAAGTTCCCAATGTGTCAATGTCTTCAACAGAACTAGATTCTAGAAAAACTCCTCAATGCAAAATTACTGAAGAAGTTGCCTATCCTTCATCACCAATGTTAGGTGGTACCACTTCCAAGTTCAAGTTTGACTACTTCCTATCTTCTGCGCTAACACTGCTTGTCATTGAAGTGGTATTAATTGTAGCTTGTTGCTGGGTTGTTTACAAATGGGAGAGAAGACCAGAGATTACAGATGAAGGCCATATGATAATTTCTAGCCAATTCCGAAGAATCAGCTACAAGGAGTTAGAGAAGGCAACCAAATGTTTCCAGGAAGAGCTCGGAAGCGGTGGATCAGGAACAGTTTACAAGGGAGTCCTGGATGATGAAAGGAAGGTAGCTGTGAAGAAGCTAAATGATGTGATCCAAGGAGAGCAAGAGTTCAGGTCTGAATTAAGTATCATAGGAAGAATTAATCATATGAATCTGGTCAGGATATGGGGGTTCTGTGCTGAGAAAAACACAGAACTTCTTGGTCTCCGAGTTCATTGAGAATGGTTCACTAGACAAAGCTCTGTTTGATAATCAGAGCTCCTCTCCTTCGCTGCAATGGAAACAAAGGTTCAACATAGCACTTGGGGTGGCTAAAGGACTGTCCTATCTCCACCATGAGTGCCTAGAATGGATTGTGCATTGTGATATCAAACCAGAGAACATATTGTTGGATGAAGACTTTGAACCAAAGATCGCAGATTTTGGACTAGTGAAACTATTGAGTCGAGAAGCTGGAGCACAAATGTTGTCAAGGGTGCATGGGACTAGAGGGTACATTGCACCAGAATGGGCTCTAAACCTTCCAATAACTGGCAAGGCTGACGTTTATAGCTATGGAGTAGTGCTTCTTGAGTTGGTGAAGGGGATTCGGGTTTCCAATTGGATGGTTGAGGGTGAAGGTGAGATGGAAATGGCTGTTAGGAACTCTGCTGATATTCTTAAAGAGAAATTAGCAAGCGAAGATAAGTCATGGCTCCTGGAGTTTGTGGATCATAGATTGGGTGGACAATTCGATTATTCACAAGCAACAATGATGGTAAAGATAGCAGTGTCATGCTTGGAAGACGAGAGGAGACGACGACCAAACATGAGCCAGGTCGTTGAAGCTCTGCTGGCAATAGTTGAATAATTCGCATTAATATATACTGTTCTAGCTAGCTGATGCGGTGTGCTTAAAAGTTACTGGGTCGTTACCTATCTTTCAAAGCTCTGCTATTAATGGTTGAATAAGTGTTAGTATCAATATCTATTGTTCTAGCTAGCTGATGTGATGTGCTTAAAAGCTACTAGGGTCCTTCTGTAATATGTCAAGGTTCTATTAAATTATCTTATGTAAGAAGATCATCATCCATTTTAATAAGTATGTAGAGAATCATCCATTAAATTACCTTTGCTGTCTTTTTTTCAGTATATCTGTCCTTGATAGCAGTGGCGGAGCCAGGATTTCGCCACTGGGTATGCCAAGTATAAAAAGTTTTGAATGCATATATATGTGCAGTGGTAACAAGGGGCAAAAACCAGTAGAAAATTGATCTTGTACAGGCTCAACTGATATATGCTACGTAAAATAACTTTTTACCCTGATAACATATCACTAGGCAAAGTGAATATAGTGTCGCCCTGGTAATAATCAAAGTATCTTTATGTACGTTACAACAACACAACTCAGGATTTCTTAAAAAAAAAAAAAGAACACAAATGCAACAAAAAATAGAAAAAATGAAACCTTCAGTTCCTACCCTGAAGGGTCAAGAATGGAGCTGGGGTCTTTTCTGTTCGATTAGCTATTGTTTCCAGCCGGAGATGAGAGAGGTGCCGATGGGGGAGCCTGCAAGGACCACTGATTGCCGCCGACCACCAGAGGAGTGGCGGGCTTGAAGGGCTAAAGGGGAGAGTCGACGTACCATATGCCGCTGCGCCGCTGCCCTTCCGGACGATGGCAGCAACAGACGTGAGTTGGAGATAGGGATGGAAATACAATCGTTGTGTTTCTGCCTTTGTGAGTTCGTGGGCTGGGCTTATGGGCTACATTTTGCAACATTTAACAACTAACATGCTGTATCATTATACATGTATACATATATTTGTGTTTGTCACAAAAATCATGGGTATTCCAAGGAATACAGGGGCATACCCCTAGCTCCGCCCATGCTTGATAGGTTGCCTTGAGTGGTTGAGCCACTGGTCAAGTTCTGATCCACGACTATATTTCTAGTCAGCCTATGTCAGTACATGCTATGTACATGCCATGGCAATAATTGAAAGTTCAAAGAAACCCAACACCCAAGCCAATTAGGATCAATATTCCTTCTATGACAAGTACTGTAGGAGAAAATAACGCTGTGAAGCTGCACTGCCAAGTCACTGAAAGGCTAAATCCTATTAGCATGGAGTGTGGTATTTCATTTAGTTTACTTGTGCAAGAACTTTGGTCAACATGAAATTGTCATTGAGCATGTTTGTTATTGAAGAAAGAATGCTTGAATCAAGACAGATCAGTAACAATTGCAGGATTTGTAAGAAAGGTCACCGTTGCTAGGCTCTAGTTGGTGTTCGCCTGTCCATAGATGTTGCTGCTGATGCACTCCACGGTCAGTCGGTGATGAACATGAACTGATGATGCTTGCCCGTCCATCCACCTCAAACACTTCTGCTCCAGCAGAGCAGCACCATACGATCTCTCCGGTTCTGCACCGTCCCCAAATCACTCTCTGCCAGGTGCCAACGCAGAGTAATCCCTTCTGACAGCAGCAACACATCACAGCACAAGCAAAGCAATGCGCATGAGCCAATGCCAGGCCACCGAGGTGCTGAGGCTGTCCTCCTACGGACTGTGTGCAGTTCCGGCCAGGCAGACACCATCGGGCCTGGGAAGGCTACCAAGCACCGCGTGGAGACGAAAGCTTTAGCACCATGAGATCTGCGGGACTGGGAAGGCTGATGTTTACAGCTATGGAGTTGGGCTTCTTGAGCTAGTGAAGGGGTGCGTGTATCCACTCTGTAAGTGGAAGGCGAGGGGAGGAGGTGGTGGAAATGGCTGTTAGATGCTCTGCCGAGATACTGAAGGAGAAATTGGCAAGAGAAGATCACTCATGGCTCCTGGAGTTTGTCGACTGTAGGTTACGGAGAATTCGATTATTCACAAGCAACCATGATGGTAAAGATTTGCAGTGTCATGTGTGGAAGAGGAGAGGAGACGACGACCAAGCATGAGCAATGTCGTTGATGCTCTACTTACACTGTTGGAATAATGTCTAGTTCTGTTACTAACAGCTATCATTTTGGCTGGCTGATGCCGTGAGACAAAATAATGTGTGTCCCATTGCCCGTAAAACAATTACTGTTTAGCATCGAGTCTTATAATGTCTAGTTCTGTTACTAACAACTATCGTTCTGGCTGGCCGATGCCGTGAGACAAAATAATGTTTGTCCTATTGCCCAGAACAATTACTGGGAGTCTTATGCAAATCTTTTTGTGAAATATCTTGAGTACCTTATTATATGAAATAGACTAGAGAAGTCCATAATACTGTTCAAAGCTGAAAGCTCCACTATTGTTAATAATATGGGCCAACAGGGTACTTGTGTTTCACTTGGTTTAATTATTTCATTATTTGTATAATCGAGTATACATACACTTACACTAAACCTTTGGAAATGCAGGGATCCTAACAAACTAGAAGATTGGATAAAGTTATACCTAAAATACTGGAAAAACATCAAGAATCTACACCACTAAGGGCTCCTTTGGATCAATCGTTCCCCTTGAGGATTGGAGGGGATCAAGAGGCAATTTAGTTCAGTTCCCCCACAATCCTCTCCAATTCCCAAGGGGAATGGTTGAATCCAAACTAGCCCTAAGATGCATCTAGTGGTAGTCTATTTTCTTCTGTTTGATTCACTAACAGGCAATAAACTTTAGAACCTAGTATACATAAGAAATATCCAGCATTAGACAAACACACTGTCCTTGACACCTTTTCCCTGAGGCATTGGTCAAGTCCCAATCCCTTAACATGTTTCCTGAGGCATTGGTCAAGTCCCAATCCTGCCCATAGCAAGGTCACAACTATAGACCTGCTCATTCTTTGTCTAACCTTTGTCAAATTCAAGCTACACATGCCATGTAAACAGTGTCAAACCTCGGAAGATTATGCAAGATTCTGGTCTTTGTTGGTTACTTGATCAATGCAGAGTTTATGCACATAACTATATGCACCATTGAATGCAATGGCTGAATTTTCAATGCATCGTAACCCTTGAGGTTGCGCCAGGAATCCTTTTCATTAGAAAAGGATGTCGGTAATGCTAGGTATAGATTGAAGAAAAGAGAAACAACAGGTATACGGCAATGGTCACTGTATGGGAAGAATTCCAAAAAACATTTTGACAAATAGTATGGCGGCTACAGATGTACATCAAGGGTACTGAAGAAATTTGAGCTTATACAGAAACAAGTTTCAAAGACGTCCTGAACTGGGATCACATAGCCAACCGTCTGCTACATCTGGCCTTACCGTCCTCTACAGGCCATCCAGCAACAAGTCGCATCCCCAGCTACAGGTACTCACGTACATGCCACAGAAAGTCAGAGATAGAGGCCACTTGAAGCCGCCAGGGAACATATTGTCTCTTCATCAACACATAATATGCTATAAATGACTCACCCATCTTTCCTCTGTGCACCTTTGCCAAGTAGCCATGGCCATGAGAGACCTCTGCATTTTTACCACATTTGTCTCCTTTCTTATATCATTATCCTCCATTTCTGTTGCAAACGATCAGAGCTACCTTGCTAGAGGCTCCTCCATCTCCACCCAGGATGTAACCACCACCATCCTAGTGTCGCCTAATGGTGCCTTCACCTGTGGCTTCTACAAGGTGGCCACCAACGCCTTCACCTTTTCCATCTGGTTCTCCTGGGCATCTGGCAAGACTGTCTCCTGGACGGCTAACCGTGATGCTCCAGTCAATGGCAGGGGCTCCAGGCTCATCTTCCGGAAGAATGGGGGCTTGATCCTTGAGGACTATAATGCCATGGTCATATGGAGCACCAACACAACCGCATCTCGCAGTGATCGTGTAATGCTTCTCAATAGTGGCAACCTTGTTGTCATGGATACAGACGGGCGTCACATCTGGAGAAGCTTCGATTCACCAACTGATACACTTCTAACATTGCAGCCGATGACTCGACATACTAAGTTGGTATCTGCTTCTGCTAGGGGTTTGCTCTATTCAGGCTTCTATTCCTTCTACTTCGCCAGTAATAACATGCTAACTCTTATTTACAATGGTCCTGAGACTAGTAGCATATATTGGCCAGATCCATTCTACCTGCCATGGGATAATGGTAGGACTACCTATAATAGTACCAGGTATGGGGTTCTTGACCAGACAGGACGGTTTGTGGCAAGTGACCAGCTTGAATTTGAAGCTTCTGATCTTGGCGATGAGATGATGAGGAGATTGACTCTTGACTATGATGGTAACCTTAGGTTGTATAGCCTAAACATAACCACTGGCAGTTGGTCAGTCTCTTGGATGGCATTCCCTCGACTGTGCAATATACATGGACTGTGTGGAGCAAATAGCCTGTGCAAATACAGACCGGAGCTAGAGTCATGTTCTTGCCTTGAAGGATTTGAGATGATTGAACCAAGTGACTGGAGCAAAGGTTGCAGACGCAAGACTAATACCGTGCCCTTTTCGTTTAGGAAGCTTCCTGGAACAGACTTATGGGGCTATGACTTAAACTATTCTAAACTGGTGCCATGGTGGATGTGCAGGGTTATGTTCTTGAACAATAACAAATGCCAAGCTTTTGGTTACCGGAAGGGAACAGGCGAATGTTATCCAAAGGCCTTTCTTTTCAACGGCAGGAACTTCGCAGATCCTTACAATGATATCTATCTGAAAACTCCAAAGGCAGTATGGTCTTCACCAGAACTGGCTCCAGGACCAAGACATGTTTGCAAAGTTACTGAAAAGGAAGCATACCCCTCATCGCAAATGTTCGCGGGTGACAATTCCAGTTTCAAGTTTGGATACTTCCTATCTTCTGCATTAACATTGCTTGTCATTGAAGTGAATTTAATCATACTAGGCTGTTGGATTGTTAACAAATGGGAGAGAAGACAAGAGACTATGGACAAAGGTTACATGATCATTTCCAGCCAGTTCCGAAGGTTCAGCTACAAGGAGTTAGAGAGGGCAACCAAGTGTTTCCAAGAAGAGCTCGGAAGTGGCACATCAGGAGCGGTTTACAAGGGAGCCCTTGATGATGGAAGGGAAGTCGCAGTGAAGAAGCTAAATGATATGATGGAAGGAGAACAAGAGTTCAGATCTGAGCTCAGTATCATTGGAAGAATATATCATATGAATCTGGTAAGAATTTGGGGGTTTTGTGCTGAGCAAACTCACAAGCTATTGGTTTCTGAGTTTGTTGAAAATGGTTCGTTAGACAGATTTCTGTTTGATTATCAGGAGTTTGCTTATGTGCTGCAATGGAACCAAAGGTACAATATCGCACTTGGTGTGGCAAAAGGACTGGCATATCTCCATCATGAATGGATCGTGCATTGTGACGTTTTATCAGAGAACATATTGTTAGATAAAGAATTCGAACCAAAAATTGCAGATTTTGGATTGGCTAAAGTACTTAGTCGAGGAGCAGGAGCACATGGGACTAGGGGGTACATCGCACCGGAGTGGTCTCTAAATCTTCCAATAACAGGGAAGGCTGATGTTTACAGCTATGGTGTAGTGCTCCTTGAGTTAGTAAAAGGGATTCGGATTTCCAGTTGGGTAATTGAGGGCGAGGAGGTTGTGGAAATGTCTATTCGTTGCTCTGCTCAGATTCTCAAAGGGAAATTGGCAACCGAAGATTCGTCATGGCTCCTGGAGTTTGTTGACTGCAGACTGGATGGAGAATTCAACTACTTACAAGCAGCCACGATGTTGAAGATAGCGGTGTCATGTGTTGAAGAGGAGAGGAGTAAAAGACCTACCATGAACCATATCCTTAAAACTCTGCTTTCACTAGTGGAATAGTGTTGCATAATTAAGCTAGGTTTTTCCCCTATCAAGTTGATGTGCCCACTGTGAGAGTAGACAAGCAGTGTGCTGCAGCATGGAATGGTTAAGTGGAGCCATGTCTTGCCAAGAACTATAATGAAGTTCATTCTAACTCCTTGAGGAGCTTCATTATACATATTTATGTATTTTGTTCTACACAAAATGTATCCACTTGCACTGCTATTTGATGTATAAATGTTCAGAGTTGTATTTCAACAACTAGATGAGTGCATACAGTCATAATGAGTCAAAACTCAAAAATTCACTCGAAAGATGTGTCAAGTGACAGTCTAATTTCTTTCTTTATTCATTGAGCAAGCAACTAACTGAAGAGTGACAAATCCAATTGAATCAAAATATTCACCACTAAACAAACTATATATGATTAAAAAGAATCGACAATGACAGAAATTGTGAAACAATCACCATCGCTAGTCAGGCGCCGCAGGTCCTTCATTGTTGCTGCCAATGCGCCCGCTCCATAACGCCAATGCACGACCATCAACCTCGAGTCCTTCTGCTCCAGCACCAGCGTCATCATTTTTGGCAGTGCATTTCCCCAAATCAATCTCTGCCTCCTCAACTTCGGGCGCCAATGCAGAGTAATCCTCCCTAGTCAGCAACACATTGTGAAGCATTGCGCATGTCCCAATGCAGGCCATAGCTGCTCGAGAGCTTTCCTCCTCGTGGAGCCTAGCGATGGCTCCCCATCCCATCAAGCTCCGGATAGCACGCCTCACCGGGCGGCACATTGCCCTGTGCGCAGCATTGAACTCCGCCTCAGGGGAGCCAGGCACCACTGGCCCCGGGAACGGCACCATGAGCCAGGGCAACAGCGGGTACCCACCCCCATCCCCAACCAAGTACTGCTGGGAGTCAAGCAGCTTCCCCTGCTCGACCTCCTGATACAGCGAGGAGAGCCTGAGCACCTCGAGGTCCGCGCGGTCCCCGCGGAATCCCGCGGCGAGGGAGAGCACGCGGGAGGAGGCGCCCGCCACGATCTGCGCGGCGAGCGGGCCAGTAGGGCCCACGAATCGCGCGCAGCAGAGCGCGCCGCGGCAGGATGGGAGCGGGGCGGAATAGGCGCTGGTTGGGTCGGAGGGGAAGGCGAGCCAGAAGCGGAAGTTGGCGAGGAGCACGCGGCGGAGGCGGCGGGAAGCGGCGCGGGGTGCGGATGGCGGGACGCGGAAGAGCGCCGCGAGCGTCGGGTAGGGCAGACCCGACGCGAGGCGGGCGAGCGCGAGCGCGAGGAGCACCGGGGACGGGAGGGAGGGGTGGGAGAGGAGCGGGTCGAGCAGGCCCGAGAGGAAGTGGAAGGTGGGCGCCGAGACACGGAACGCGAGCGGGTAGTGGTCCGGGCTCGTGGGCGGCAGCGGCAGCGGCAGGGGCGCCGGCGGTGGCGGTGGCGGTGGCGGTGGCGTCTCCTGCTCCGGGGCCGCGGCGGGAGTCGCCTGCTGCGGGGCCGGGGCGGGGTCGGGCTCGGTCGCTTCGGCGTCCGAGGCGGAGCCGGCCTCGTCGCGGCGCAGGCGCTTGCGCGCGCGGGCGGTGGGGCCGAGGAGGACGAGGAGCGCCGCGGCCGAGTGGGCGGTGAGGAGGAGGGGGGGCGGGGTCGTCATGGAGGGGAGAGGCGGGGGCGCATGGTGCTGGTGGTGGTGGAGGTGCGGGAGTGGTTGAGCCGTCGGTGTTGCGAAATACAGGAGGATTTCGTAGGCGATCGCAGTGACGCGACACCGATCGATCGATCGATGCCGCTTCCGTGCACGCACACGGTCGCGTCGGGGACTACTGGGGCGAGTGGGGAGGGATCGATTTTTTTTTCCTTTCGGTTGTCGTGCCCGTTCCAACCATGGTTCTGGCCTTGGGCCGGTGTTCCGGTTGGGCGGCTGCATGGTTCGAGTTCGAATTGGAGTACAGCTGGGCCTAGAGTAATCCATGTCGAGTATTCGCGTGCTCCGAGTCCGAGCCGCGTGGCCCAGTTTTCCTGCATCGTCCGACTCCGTGACAAATTGACTGGGCCGAGGCGCCAGGGCTATATATTCCCGTGGCCTCCCAAGTCCGTCCCAACACGTACCGTATGTCCAAAACCAACCGTCCACCGCCGTCGTCGTCTGCTTCTCCACGGTCGACTGGTTTCTTTCCTCGCCGGCGCGTTCAAATCAAAGCTAGCGTCTCGACCTCTCCTGTGATGGCGGCCGCCAGACACTGCTCATCTTGGGCAGACTTGCAGCCAGAGCTTCTGGGCCTTGTCCTCAGGCGGCTCCCCTCCCTAGCGGATCGCGTACGACTGGCAGCAGTCTGCAGCCCATGGCGCCACAGTGCCCGGCTAGAGACGGTTCCCCCTCCGTTCCCGTGGCTCATGCTTAGTAACTGTACCTTTCTCGACATCTTGACGGTAAAATTTACTGCTTCCCTTCAGTACCACCGGGCAATTCAACGTGCCATGGCTCCGTGGGCAACTGGCTCTTTCTCGAGCAGCACACCGGTGATGGGGGCTCACCGCCGATGTCACTGATGAACCCTTTCTCCAAGAATGTCATGCAGCTACCTGATGCAGACACCATCTGGCATCACAAGCCGGAAGATGGCGACTACCCTTGCCGGCGCATGTTGCTCAAGATGGTCCTACTCTCGTCCATGGAACTATCGACGGATTCTCGTTTCGCGGTACTCATCATCACAGATTACAGCTATAAGAGTTATATTTCCATCTGCCAGCCCACGACTGCCTCTGCATTCCGTGTGCCCAACGATGCAGGCTGCGTACGTGATATCGCACTCGTTGACGGGAAGCTATATGTTATCTCGGTTAGGAAGCTCTTCGTCCTTGAGGTTGATCAGTCAAAAATCCCATCCATAAAATGCATCGCAAATGACGTCCATAATCCAGGGAACCTACACAAAACCATTGCTGGTCACGAGTATGTCTGTGCGTGTTGGGACTATCTTGTAGAATCTAGTGGTAAATTATTGCATATAAGACGGCTGATTGGATGCTTGTCCGTGTTGCCGGAGGAAGATCGGATGGAGCATAGTCGTACCTTTTCATTTGACGTATTTGAGGTCGACTTGACCACCCTTCTTCTTCTGTTCAATGGAGACAGCTCAATTCTCTAGGAGGCGAAGCACTCTTTGTTGGCCCAGACTCCAAGGTTGTCCGATCTTCTGAGCATGGAGCTGAGGGCAGATTGCATCTACTTCATGAGTGACTATGATTGCAGCCGTTTTTTACAGATCCTTTCCGCGGTGGCGGTGGTGTGTTCAACATGAGAAACGGGACGATCACACCTTTGTTGCCAGAGACTATGAGAATGCCGGCGCCGGAAGATGTTGCGAAAAGAACGTTCAGCAAATAAGTTTTATTCGCCCGTCCATCATGGTTTTTCCCCTACTTGAAGCTATCCATGTAATGTAATGCACTCATAATATGATGTATCATACTAATTAATTAGGGTTAATTGGTCTCACACTCTTTGAAACTTTCATTGTTTTGGTCCACACCACTGAAACTTTACTAATTGGTCTCACACCATTGAAATTTTCCCCTGTTGTTTGAAATACGCCATTTTATACGCTTTTAGAGACTTTGGGCCCCTTGTCAAGTGCTTGTATTTCATTATTTCTCATCCTGCCCCTCCCAGCACAGTGAAGGACGCGTTAGCAGCGGTGCTTGATATAATTTATACATTTGTTATGAATAATAATAACTTGCATGCGGTTCTTGATATGAATGCATGCGTCCATTACCAACCAGCCATTGCCATCTAAATGCAGCATGCTTCCATTTAAAAAAAAAAAAAGGAAATACGGAATAGCACATGCATGTGACTTTGGCTGTGAGTGGAGTGGGAGGGCAAGAAGGGAAATACGAAAATACATACGCCTGCAGATGGGCCCAAAGCCTCCAAAAAGCGTATAGAATGGCGTATTTCAAACAAGTGTAAAATTTCAATGGTGTGAGACTAATTAGTAAAGTTTCGATGGTGTGGACCAAAAACTTTGAAAAATATGAGTGGTGTGAGACCAATAAACCTAATTAATTATGTTTGAGAATTTGTGGGATTGTTGTTACCATGGAGCCTGGACTTCGCATCATGTGTATTTTATTGGTTGCCCATTGGTTATCGAAATTTTTAGTAATAATTTTGGTTCGAACGTACGTAACATGTCTTCTTTTTATATCAAAAAAGTGGAGTATATATCTATCTGCCTCAATTAACATACGCATGCACACGCCCTATCTCTATTAGTACAATGTTGTACGACTTTATATTGTCAGAATGATGTATATAAAAACGACCAAAGGACATATTTTTTCTCCACAGTTTAAGTTTCACGCATGTAAATGACCATGTATATAAAACATAAAACAGTACATAACAAAGCCTAATTAAGTCAAACATACTCATGTATATTGCTCGTCTTAACACTACGACTACATTTGTACATACACATGTTCCACCCAAGGACAGCCCCCCCACCACTCCGGGATGGAAGACCAGCAACCGCCGCGAGCACCCCCGGCCGCCGTGACCTCACTTTGCCATGTCAGCCGCCTCGCCAAAGTCGTCCACCTAGCTACCCAGGACCACATCCTTCCTTGCCCCTCGTCTTCCAACCACGCCGCCGTCAACCACCTTTGTATGAAGCAAATTATTCTGTCACTGAAAGAAGCAAACTCTATGTCAAAATCAAGAGACGATGGTCTAGAAATACTTACCTTTCCTTTGCTTCAACAAATCAGTGGCCATATCCACGACTGTACCAGAAGAAATGTTACAAGGAATTAAAGGAGTTAGCTAAGTTAACATAATAAATTACTTATAAGTTAAAAATAAAAAGAATTTCAACTTTTTGCATGATGAAAGAGGTGAACTCATGTTTGCTTAAAAAACTAAGAGTTGGCAAATCATTCTGAACATTTCTAGCAAAGTGACACACTTTTGGTGCCTTCTGCTGTAGAGGTGTATCAACTTCAAAGAAAATCCATGTCAAAAAAAAAAAAAAACTTCAAAGAAAATAAAGCTAGAGATTGATAGAGATCTCTAGATACTTTTTGGAAAAAAAAATCAAGTTAGCAGAGGAATTGAACCCTAGCGTGGGAGCGGGCGTGAGGGGCTGGACGCGGGCGGGGAGGGAGAGGACGAGGAGGTTGACACACCTAACGTGGACCGTTGGATAATGAGTAAGGAGGGAGAAAACTGAGAATAAGTGTAGACAATCCATTTTAAAGATGTTGGTTTCTTGGGTACACTTGTTGGGGGGTGGATGGATATGGGGGCTTCTCAACTAGGACACATTTTGGTGTGGATGTAAAAAAAAAAATGTTGGTGCATTAATAGAGTAGTATATAATGACAAATGTTGAGATCAGCGAGTGATGAAGTCAGTACACATGTGCCTCAATGATCAGAAATACATCATCTATCGCTAAAAAAATAGCGCTCCACAAAACACTAATGTCGGTTATTGCAGTAAACCGGCAGTGATGGTTAAGAACAATACTACCGCATTGGGCTCTGAAACTGAAAATGATGGTCCAAAGATTTTGACCAATATGGGTTCAATGACAAAAAAAAAATCTCAAGATGTTCGTTACAATCTAGCTACATTTCTACGTTAGCGGTTCCATAGTGTGTAATGCAAAACCACATAGAAAATTTAATGATATGGAGAGACAGAAAGGTGACACAAAAAGATCATTATTTCACTGAAGCAACCACCTAATAAGCTAAAATTTAGGACTATGCGGTAAGTCCGCACCATTATCCGAGTTGTGATTGTCGCCTACTATATGTGATAACTTAAAATATTCCTTATATTCTATGAACAAAATAATGTGTGGGCTATTACGGGACAACTCACTATGGTAAATTGTCTATTAAGTTTACTTGTGATTATGTAGAATTAACAGTGGTGTCGAGCTCCTAGCTAGCTGATGGTTCCGCTGTCATGAAAAGTATTGTTATGCATAAAATTATACTATAGAAAAAGAAAGAAACTATAGATCCATAATAGAAGAAGCAAGATCATCTAGGATTTAAATGTGCCCCTCAAAAAAATCTAGGATTTAAATCCATAAGAGAGCTAAGGAACTAGATAAGAACTCTGAAAGTGGTTTTATCGTCGACAGAGCTCAGCAAGATGAGACTGAAAGGGTAATTGATTTGGCCTTTAGTTGGGAGATAATAATAAAACAAAAAAAAAAAGAGTATAAAGATAACAATAGGTCTTAGTCATAGTTAAAATTCAAGCCAATAGATAAAGGTACATCAGAAAAAACAATCGTAATCAAATAAATAAATGAAACTATTTGCAACAATGGTATTAAAAATAAAAATAAAAAATTAAATATTCTAATAAGCAAAATAGCACCATGCTTTTTTTGCGGCGGACTAACTTTGAGTCACTAAGGGCAGGTACATTGCTACACGCCAACCGTCTCATACCTCGTTTCATGCAACGCCACGTAGAATTTTTGATGAAGTGGAGGAAAGAGAGAGCTTAAAAGAGAATGAGGTCGTTGCTTCGCGAAACAACCGTCTCATGAATTAAAATTTAGGAGTATGAGACAACTTATATACCATTGTATGAGTTGTTGTTGCCATGCACCTCACATTCCTATTTTTTTCTCTTCCCATAAATTAAGGATTTGCAAGCTAATATGAGACAACTTAAAGGAACAACCAATGTAACGTCTAGTTTATTAAGTCGCCTTAAATTACGTGTCATTATATGAGACTCCAGTTATGAGACAACACTAATGTATACGCCCTAATATTTGTGGTGTGTATAATAAGTATCATTAAATTAATTATTTGATTATATTTTTTATAATACTTTTATTTGAGATACAAATATTACTAACATTGTTTATAAATGTAGTCAATTTTATTTTTTTAAAAAAAAATAGCTACCATAAAAACTTAGATCACACCCAGAGGAGGTTTAGTTCGGGTGAGTTCGCAGCAGGCATATTCGCCATCTTTACTTGTGTTGGTCCCACATGTCAGTGGAAGGAGGCCGAGTGCAACCGACCCGAGTCTAGAGCTCCACATTTCCAGAAATCAAGAAGCCGCATCGCCTCGCTTCAAGTTGAAATACCCCGCCTTCGCCCGTGCCTTGCAACGCCCAAACGTAACCGTCCCCAAACGAACACCTGCTCTGCTTTCGCCTCTCCCTCCCCTTCCCTCCACGAAACAGCCCGCCGATCATCTGCTCGCCGCACGGCGGCCACTCCATCGTACCCTCAATACCCCGCAACCGTCCGCCGCCGCCACCGCAATGGACCTCTTCCCCGACGGAGGCTTCGTGCGGCTGCGGAGCCGCGCGCGGGACAAGTACGTGCACGCCGACGAGGACGAGTGCGGGGTCTCCCCTGCGCCCGCTCGGCGCCGCGCCGTCCATGAACGCGGTGTGGAAGGTGGAGCACTGGCCCGTCGAAGGAGGCGGAGGGGACGCCTTCTTCCTCCTCCAGGGCGCCGCCTACGGCCGATACCTCTCCGTCACGAAACTGCGCTCGTCGCGCGGCCACCGCGGCGTCCGCGTCCTCCAGCGCGACTACACCTCGGAGTACCTGGAGCCCTCCTTCGTGTGGACGCCGCAGAGGGTGGAGGCCGGCCAGAACTACGTCCGCTTGCACATCGACGAGCAGCGCTGCCTCTCCGCGCCAAGGGAAACCTCGTCACCGCCGATACCAGGAACGGCAACGAGACCACGATGATGCAGTGGAGGGTCGAGGCCATACCCTTTCCGCCTCCGCCTCAACCTCTGGTGAGTTCGCCATCCTTTCCCGCATTCAACTGCTCGCGTTCATTCCGAGAACGGGTTACTTGGATTCTCCTTCCAAGCATGGATGCTTCTTCTTCGCGTCGATTTTCGTAACAAAAACTGCCCAATCTGATTATTACATTCTCCTGGCCGCGGCTGCAATCCTTGCGTTTATTCTTGCCAAAGTCTTAATAGAACTCTTAACTTCTTCCAAGAAGACTGAACCTGCTAATTCTTCCTGATGAAATTGGTATTCACGTTGATCTGTTTCTCAAAAGTTCTTATTCGGCATCCCACGCTCCTGGCAAACTTTACTAATGGTTTCTTGAATTCTTGAGTCTCTGCATTTGGTGTTCTTTAGAATGCAATTATTGATCACATTAATCCTGTTTAGCTTCACTTATCAAGAAATTTATTGTCTGTTCTAGGTTGTGGTGACTTACGAATTATTTTGTCATTGTTAATCTGCATCGGATCTATGTGTAAAGTCTTAGATGAAATAACAGTAGGAATTCTTTGTCGTGATGTGTACTAGAGGGTTTTGAGTGATTTGGTCTTAGTCTAACAATAATATTGTTTTTTCCTGACATTTCTGAAAAAATCTGTAAAGAATTTTATCTCTGTACATTTCTTACTCGATACAATGTGTATTCAGATTTGTTCAGTATTATACACAAGTATTCGATTGCAACAGATTCAGTAGTATGTCGTGGTACTAAACACAAGTGTTAATCTGCATCAGGTCATGGTACTATGTAAAGTCTTAGTTGAAGTAACAGTAGGAGTTCTTTGTCATGATATGAATTAGAGGAGTTTGAGTGGTTTGGTCTTGGTCTCACAATGGTATAATTTTCTGATATTTCTGAGAAATATGTAAAGAACTTTATCTCTGAACATTTCTTTCTCAGTACAATGTGTATTCAGACTTGTTCAGTATTAAACACTAGTGTTCCATTGCAACAGATTCAGTAGTAAAGTCTGAACTCACTGAAACTCTTCACTAATTCTGAAAGTAGAATGAACCTGTTAATTCTTGCTCATGACAAGTTCACGGTGATGAGTCTCTCAAAAGTTATTGATCCTAGTTAGAATAGCAATGGTTTCTGAACTCACTGAAATTCACAAGTGTTAGTAAAGTCTGAACTCACTGAAACTCTTCTCTAGTTCTGAAAGAAGACTGAACCTGTTAATTCTTTCTCATGACAAGTTCACGGTAATCAGTCTCTCAAAATTTATTGATCCTAGTTAGAAATAGTAATGGTTTCTTGTATTCTTGCGCCTCTGCATTTGGTGTTCTTTAGGATGCAGTTATTGATCACATTAATCATGTTTACCTCCCATTTCCTATCATATACAGAAATTGTGGTCTGTGTTTAGATTGTGGTGACTTATGAATTTTAGGAAAGCTGAAGCTTCAGGTTGCTTCATAAAGAACTGAGACTTTCACTGCTGTTCTTTTTGAATTGTTGTCTGTTATTTATGAATTGCTCTGTCATAAACTCATGATGTGTAAAGTGTTAGTTGAAGTAACCGTTGGAGTCCTTTGTCATTATTTGTGGACTTGAGACATTGAGTCATTTGGTTTTGGTCATTTCTTATCATATCGCAATTTTATCCGTAAAGAATTTTATCTCTGAGAATTTCTTTCCCGGTGCAAGGAGTGTTGTTATGCCTGCGGCCGTGAGGGTTCCGCCCCCATCTGCCGTCGATGTGCTGTGAGCTTGAAAACTACGCTGCTTGATGTTGCCAAGGGAAAGTTGAAGGATTTTGCTCAGAGGTATTATTGCCTGGAATGCAAAGGAGTCTTTGAAGAAACGCATAAAGAGCATGAGGAGAAGACAATTCTGCTAGGTCGATACAAGGGACAGCCGGTTGCTTGGCTCACCGGAGAGGGGTTGTGGACTAGTTTGTTTGAAAGAATCGAGACAACACCAGAGCGTGCGATCCAACCGTATCTGCTCTATACACCTCAGGTCCCAAGATGCGACGTGTGTCGCGATGTTATCTCCACCGACTGCTTGTATGGCGTGTTGTGGCCCTACTGTAGTTTGCAGTGCTATGTTTTTTTAGACTAAAGGCATCGCCCGGCTTTATTGAAAGCTTAACAACACCCACAGCCTAACTCTGGTCGGAGCCAGGTTTCAGTTCTGAAGCACTCACTAGTGCAGCACACTTACTTCTACCATCAGTTTATATCTCTACGATCACAGCTCTGTGACCACACTTCTACTTAAACGACCTGCACCCATCGGGAACGCTTCAACTCAAAGTTTACAACTAAACTGCCATAAGGAAGTGCATTATTACAGAACTTGGCATTCAAAAGAAGGAATCTACTTCTACAACCATGCTTCACCGGCATTTCGCTTGGCTTCATCGCATCTTTGCTTGACTTCATCGCTCTTGTCAAACCTTGGCCACGAGAGATTGGATCACCTCCTCAGCAGACGGCTCCAGCTTTGCTTTCAGGAGTGGCTTCCAGGCTTTGAGAAGAACAATTGTCTTGTGGATTATTCCTTTTGGTGATGACAACAGCTTCTTGTTTATCGCCATATCGTTCCTCACCTTCCATATTGTCCACAGGGCCCCTGCACATACAAACAATTTAATTTTCCGATTCCTGCCTCTGCAGTCATCTAAGATCTCTAACAAAAAATCTGCACAGCACATCGGCACACTTGGCCAACCCAATGTAACTCTAATGAAGGTCCAAAGATAAACCGCAATTGGACATTGAAAAAGAATATGGTCCGATGTTTCTGGTATTTCACAGCAGAAACAATCCATAGGACCTGACCATTGTTTCTTTTTCAGTTGGACCCCCGATTGGATGCCCTCATGGGTGGCCATCCAAATGAAGTTTTTAACTTTCATGGGGAGATTAGATTTCCATAAATTTTGCATTTGGAGATCTTTGACTCCTCCAAAAGTCAAATGGTTATACAAGGATTTGGGAGTATATCTCTTTTTTTGTTCCAGTACCCATATCATCTCATCCCTCCCTGGTTGTAACTGTATTTGTTGTAATAACTCAAATAGGCCATTCCATTCTTCTATGAGGATGCCATTTAGTTGTCTTCTTATTTGGATTTGCCAACCACCATCAAAATATGCACTAGCCACATCTATGTCTGGCTGTGAGACAATTTGGAACAGGTTTGGATATTGTAGCTTTAAAGGGCAAGTGCCTATCCATACATCATGCCACAGCCTAGTTTGATTTCCTTTGCATACCTCTATTGTTCTCGCCTCTTTGAAACCATTTTCTCGATATCAAGCGGTGATCTCTGAATTGAGATCCTTTCCTATTCTTTATTTGAAATATACTCTTATCTCCCAAATATTTCTTTCTCAAAATAGTACAGCATAGGCTATCATCATTTCTCTCCAGTTTATCTATCCATTTGCCCAGTAAACATGTGTTCATAACTCTTACATCTAAAAATCCCAGACCTCCAAATTCTTTTGGTCTATTTAGTGCTTCCCACTTCACCATATGGTATTTCCTTTTCTTCCCTGTTCCTGCAAAAAAACCACGGATCTTATTGAATCTAGTACTTGGAAGTTTCCCTCATATAGCCGATAAACTCCCATTGTGTACAAGGGTATCTTGGATAAGCGAGGACTCTATGAGTATAGACTTGCCCCGAAGTTAAGTATTCACATTGCCAAGTGCCCAACCTTTTTGCGGTTTATCACTAACATAACTCGGTTGTGCCTTGGAAATTTTGTGTGTACTAACAGGCATACCAATGTATTTCATTGGAAATTGTCCTTGTTTGCATTGAAGTAACTGAAGCTTGTTGTTTTCGGAGTTCATTTAATCCTACAAAGATATATATCTCACTTTTGTCATAGTTGATCTTCAATCGACATAGCCTCAAAAACATGATAGTATCGACTTGATATTCTGTAGGTTTTTCGGATTGTATTTCAAAAAATATAATAAAGTATCATCAAGATACTGTAGATGAGTCGAACCTCCTCTACTAAATGTGGCACCGGGCCCCTCAGATAACTCCCGCAACGCAGCTCTAGATAACATTGTTGATAAAGCATCTACAACAATGTTAAATAATAAAGGAGATAATGGGTCACCCCATGCGAGACCCTTATAGCTTCTAAAATACTCCCCTCTTTCATTGTTTATATCAATACGGACTCGCCACCTCTAAGCGCCTTATTTATCCACTCAATCCATTTGTCATGGAAGCCTTTTCTTTGTAATACCTCTTGTAGGAAATCCCAACCGACTTTGTCATAAGCCTTCTCAAAGTCTAATTTAAGGATCACACCATCTTGTTTCTTGCTTCTAAGTTCATGTAAAATCTCTCTGGATGATTACCACTCCTTCCAAAATGTTTCTTTTTGGTATGAATGCGATACGGTAGGGGCTAATCAGTTTGCCAACTACTTGTCCTCCTGTCTTATAGTTAGTACCTTGGTGATGATCTTGTAAATCACATTAAGAAGACAGATTGGTCTGAATTGCTTAATGCTTGTAGTCGGTTTCACTTTTGGCAATAGGATAATAACTCCATAGTTTAATCTCCATAACTCCGGTTGACCATCATGCAACTTGTCAAGTAGCTCTTTAATATCATGTCTAAGTCTACCTGAATGTCTTAAAAAAATTCTACACTAAATCCATCCGTCCAGTGCGGTGTTGTTCTTCATCTCTTTCGAGCATGATCCAGTTCCTCTAATGTGAATGGTCTTATCGGTGTTTCATTATCTTGTCTTTGTTAGTTGTTGGTCTACTGGCCATATGTCCTGCTCTAAATGGATATCAGCTGTTTCTTGTCTGCCAAATAATTGTTTATAGTAGTTTGTGATATGTATCCTCATCTCATGTTCAGTTTGTAATAATCTTCCATCATCTTCCAAACTGGAGATCCTCATTTTTCGTTTTCTCGCCATTTGCACATTTATGGAAATAACTGGTGTTGGAGTCCCCTTGTAGAATCCATTGTTCACCACCTCTTCTCTGCCACTTCATCTCTTCGTCACCCAAAATCTTCAATAGGTTTCTTTCTAGACTGTACCTCTCATTCCACTCATCATGTGTCAAATCTCTGAGTTCACTCAATTCATCTAATATGCTTATTGCCTGCATTAACTCTTTCTTTTGTCTCTTTTGTAAGCTGTCAATGTTCTTGCCCCAACCTTTAGTAGACCTTCTTAATTTACTTGAGACAATATGCCAATGGTCTAGAGGATCAGTTTTATATCTATCTGGCCATTTTTGTAGTACCCAATCACAGAATCTATCTTGTCTAACCCAATGAGCATTGAATCTGAAATAATAATTCTTTGTGTCACTAACATCTGAAGTATCTACAATCAGGGGATTATGGTCAGATCCAACTCTTGGAGCAGTGAGCACTGATGCTAGATTGTATTTGTCCTCCCAGTTATTAGCAATCAAAACTCTGTCTAACACACAAAATATTGGAGGATTCTGTTTGTTAGACCATGTGTATCTACTTCCAGTTCTGTGTAATTCTCTCATCATAGTGTTGTCTATCATGTCATTAAAAGCATTCATCATTGCCACATCTATGTTATCAGATGATTTCTCTGCTGCTGATCTGATTAGGTTAAAATCACCACCCATCATAGTTGGTATATCTATCTCTGTCATTTTTGTCTGAATTTCATCTAAAAATTCAAGCTTCCTGTCATCATGAGCTGGTCCATAGATATTGATCAGCATCCATTCATAGTTATCATCTAACACTTTTAGCTTCATCCTCTGAAAAAATACACCATGTTCTATTTCAAGAACTTGCATTATATTTACATCCACACCCATTAGCATACCTCCAGAGTGACCATCACAGGGGACCCAATCCCACTTCATTTCTCTCTGTCCAGCAAATCTGTCCAGCTCTCTCTGTGTAAAAGTTGTTTTTATAGTCTCTTGTAAACAGATACAATCAAAGTCATGTACTGTTACTAGCTCTAAAAGTTGTTTTCTTCTTGGCTGGTTTCCCAGCCCTCTGATGTTGCAGAATAGGACTTTCATTTTATAACTGTGTCCTGATTTTTTCTGTCCCCCCTCTGTACTTTTGCTATAGCTCTTATCATACCTCAAGATATCAGTTGTCTTCTTTGAATCCTTGTTGTTATGCTTCTGAATACCTCTATCTTCTAATTGGATATTACTCTCTGAATTCCCTTCATTCATACCTCTATCATCTAAATTCTGATTGGTTTCAGATAACTCTAGTATTTTGTTTTTTGCTTTAGACATTGCTCTCTCAGCCTCCTCATTTGCTTGATTGAGGGACATATTGGAGAGCTTAAGGACATATTTGCAGTGCTATGTAAGTGTCTTTTTTAAACATTTTTATGCTACTGAGTAATTTGCTTAAAAAATGATACCGAGTAAGTTAACAAACTGTAATATTTTGCAGGCGGCCAGAGATGGTGGGGAAGAGGAGAAGGCCATCACTGCCTTGGATTACAGTGGCGCCATAGGCTTCTGTCTTACGTGTGCGGCCCTCATCACCCGTGGAGAAGGAAACAGACATAAAGAGCACGACTGGTTAAGTGTCCGGATAGGCTCAGATGGAGCAAGGCCAAGATTAGTGCTACCAGATGATCATCCAAAGAAAAAGGATTGGAGTACAGTTAACACGGTACGTGTCGTGGGAAAGTGCATCGTATCGTTGTGCCGCCGCGTGCTTGAATATTGACTTGCTGTTGTGCCTCCAATTTGCAGGGATCGGCCGGGGATGAAGTCCTCATCCGAGATGATGAGACCGTGCGGTGTTTCTGCGGCAAACGTGTATTGAGTGCAGTGAGCTGTAGTCTACAGTGTTTACTGGACGCCGCCGTCAGCAGGGAGCCCCAGTTCTTCTTACCAAGACCACTGCTTGCGAGACAATCTCTGATTTGAAGACATCCCTGTTTAGATACCATGCTCATGTTCTTATCTGCCTGTAATAATGTTTTTTCGCGACCGGGCCATTCACCCGTTTTTCATTAAGAGGAAGGAAAACCAAATCCAAATACAAAGACTAAGCTGTGATGCCGAGTGGACATCACTGCCAGCCTCCAAAGAAGAAAAACCAAAGAAAGTCATAAACCATGGATCCAAATTTAACGATTACATGGCTAACCAATTTGCGACCTAGGACCTCGCACACTCAGGCGCCGTCCGCAGGCTCAAAGGCTTTCCGCTTCTTCCGCGGAAAAAGAACACCGCATCGCCTCCCCGTTGACGTCGGCGTCGGGCCCGTCAAGGCAACCCGAAGTTCGTTGAAGAAACCTCGTCCCGGTGCTCGCCCGACGTGGATCCCCATCTTCTTCAAAAGCACCTTCCCGCCCTTGAGCCTCGGCCTCGCCTCCCCCTGCGCGCACTCTTCGCCGCAAGCGCACCGCGATCGCTTTGGGGATGAGTTCATCATCGGTCGGCTCCCTCAAATTGGGCGCGTCCGCCTCAAGAACGGCGTGGGACGGGATCGGAGGATCCAACGGCCCGTGAACTTCTCGCAATGAAGTCATCAACGCACATGGCCGGGCGGAGCTCGGCGTCCGCTGCGGCGCCCCGGATCCAAGGAGGCCGGCATCGGACTCACGGACCCCATTCACCGTTGCGGTAGGGTCCACGGGTTCTTTGGTCGCTTCACCTCGCAACTCGTCCAACGGCGCCGACACGACGCCGCAATCTCCCCATCTTCCATATCCCCGCCTAGGGGGTTCGGAACGGGCGCAAATCTCAGCCTCCATCAACACCGTGCGGCGCCACGACGCGACACCATCTCGAGACTCCCCACCGACCGAGGTAAAAAGGTCGAGGTGCGTCAACGGGCGACGACGAAGGTGGCGTGGGAGATGACCCGTAGTAGCATTTGGCCCGTTGAATTCCGCCTGGACGAGATCCGACCACCCGTCGCCGATGGCGGTGTTGATGGCGCCGCACGCACCGGCAGCCCACCAATCCTCGAGCCGCCAACATCGGGGCCCGAGGGACATACGTCCACCACCAAAGCGTGGCAAAGATAAGCCTCCACCTCGCCCAGCATGGGATCAAGTCTCTAAGCTGAACCTCCGGCAAACGTGGCTCCCAATGGGAAGGGCGTCCTCGACAAACAAAGAACAACGGATCCACCGGCGGTGCTTCGCTCGGGGGGGGGGCCAGACGATTTGAAGCTCGAATTCTTGTCCAATTTTGGGTGACCGAGTAGAGGTAGACACCGCCTGGCGAGTCGCCGTTGACGTTGTGGCAACGGGCATGGAATCTCCCCACGGAGACACGGTGCTCTTCCGTGAGCGTGGTGTCCCAACCTCGGGACCCGCTATGGTCCGGAGGCTCCTTCGTGCGCAGGTTGTTTCAATGTCGATGACTCGATGTCGCCGCCGGCAAGGGCCCAAGGGCCCATGGCGAGCCGGTGCGACCGCCTTGGCAGCGCGGCGCCGGTCCATGAGCCGGGCCGGGGGCGGCGTGATGAGCACCGCCCATGAATCCGTTGGCCGGGGGCGGCCGCGATGCTGGGTTAAGAAGCGCCGCGGTGTCCAGCCACACCCAAGATCGGATGCGCCAGACGGAGGCGGCACACCGCGGCGTGGTCCTCCCGCGCTGGGGTTGAAGCGCAGGCCCACCAAGTTCGATGGGGACGGGCGACGACGACGACATCCATGGGAGCGGCCCACGGCGACGGAACGGCGCGGCCCGACCAACGTGAAGCCATCCTCATCGGCGTGCGGGCCAGACTCGGCGTAGAGACCCGGCGCTGACGATGGCGGTCAGTGAAGGTGAGCGCAGACGTTCGTGCCTTATCGGCGATGGTGACGGCCGCAAGTCCCGTCCGGTCTCCTTGAGGTCCGCCTCTGCGGCGGCGGCGGCGCGGGCTCCTCCGGCTTTGCGTGGGAACCAACGGACGCCGGCATGATCCACCTCGGCGGCCGGCACGCCCGCCCTTTCGGCCCGGCGGGCGGCGGAGTTGACGCCGCAGTGCCGTTCGAGCTAGGCTTAGCCGGCGCCCGGGCGCGGCCGTGGAGGCACCGGCGAGGCTCGGGCAGAGGTTGGGTGGATCCACATCGCCGCATTTGTTAGTACGGTCGGAGGCGATGATTTCATCCCACCGCATCTGCTTTGATCTTCCCACCGACGACGGGATGAAGGGGAAGCGTCGGGCGAGAGGGACATCCGGGGGCCTTCCCGACGGCGCCCCCCCGGCTCCTGCGACGCGCGTCGGCGTTGCGGCGTCATCCGCGACCATGGCAGCATCAGCGCGGTCGCCGGTGTGGAAGGCGCCCGCCTCGGCGCACTAGCACCGTAAGAGTGCGCTGGCGGAGGCTCGACGATGGAGTTGTCAAGGCATCCCACGGTGTCCTCAACAAATCCGGCTTGGGCTGCCGGTGCAGCGGTGCGCCGGCCGGGCCGGGTTTGGGACGGAACGGAGGGCGAGCCGGGCGGGGGAAGTCCCGATCCACGATGTGCCCGCGAGAGTAGATCAGGCCCGGGGAGTGCGGATCCGGGCTTAGAATGGGGGGAGAGGGCTGGCATGGCAGATCGACGGCGGAGGGGTGGCAACCGCCGCCGCCCGAGCGAGGAAGGAGCGGTCGGGGTTCACGGGGTCCATTCTTGTTCTTTGTAATAATGTTGCTAGGGGTGTGTTTAGCACCCCAAATTCCTCCCAAATTTCACTATGCAAAAAGAAGATTCCCCATCACATCCGTCGGCCGGCAACATGTATGGAGTACCTAAATATAGGTAAAAATTAAACTAATTATACAGTTTTAGATGTACATTAGAGTGAGATTCATTTTTTTGAGCCTAGTTACGCCATGGTAGGATAATATTTACCACTAACAAACTAAACATGCTATAATTAATGCGATGTGACATACATGTCACATCCATCCAAAATTTTGCACCAAATTTTGGGTGCTAAACACACCCTAGATTCACTGCCTGTTCTGTTAACTGATGTGACTTCCATGACCGGGTGGTTGAGGAAAAGTATTCTGTAAACCGGATTTTGTCTTTTGATTCAATCGAAAGGCTGTGGGGCAAGTTTTGCCCTTGAATGAAAACAAAAGATTTCTTGAAGGGAGCTGCTGTTGAATGGGGAAATTTCTGATAAAAACACATTGCAGTCTTAATAACCTGGTAGCTTTCCATATAACATGAAATGTATAAGTGCAACGGTACATGGTTTTCTACTTTTAATACTGCCCTGCTATTTTTCAAACAATAAAAAGAAGGGTGAAGCTTCCAGGTTGCTTCATCAAAAAAAATTATGAGTTACTACTGCAGTAGCAGAGGCAAATAAAGGGGAAAATCCTGCGTGTCAGCTGGGTTACTGAACTATGTCATCTTGCCTTCGGTCCTCACTTCAGTTTCATCAGTCGCCATTTCCTAGGACTTAAAAAAACAAAAGAAACGTTAGCATACAGAAACTGAGCAGTAGAACCACTTAAAAAAAACATGGCTTTTAGGTAAGAAGTAAGCGAGCTACCACATACTTTATACTTTATTTATTCTTATAATAATCTAACTTGCCAACTGTAGCAGTCAGATCACTAGAAATAATACTATAGAATGTATGCAAACTTTTACATTATGGAGCTACCATATTTAGCTCAACTATCTGATGGAATATGCCATTTATGATGTGTCGAAACCATTGAAGAAATGAACTTCATAATTGCAAATTATAATGAACTCTTGTGTCGATTTCATTCTAAATATACATCCACTTCATCATCAAACTTATTTAAAAAAAAATTTTTGATGACTCATGCTTGAAATATCACCAGTTTTCATATTTTTAACAAAAACAAGCCCAATAGTCTAATTTAGTTCAGAAAGGTCAAGTTATCAGAGTAATATTATACTGCGGCCACCCATTTTAAACCTGACCATGGTATGGTTCACATTTCGCTTCAGTCTTTGGGCATGAAATGAGAAGTTTACCTAAACTTATCCTGCATTTTCTGGCACCATATCTTTCAGTCACTCTTTGTTATGTGAGCGACCATCAAAATGGTCAGTGTTTACAATGGATGATTCTTGCCTAATGGGGTTCATATCAATTCCTATAAGGGGTCAAGGGAAATGTCAGAAAAATGTCAATGATGAGAAGAGAAAAGTGTTGTGTGCGATGAATGGAAGTAAATTGTCACAAACCTGGCAGAGTAACTCTTTCTTGAGTTGAGGTTAGCTGATGCTTTGCCACTACCTCGCCCGGAAGCATCATCTTGCAAAGAAAAAATCAAAGTTAGGAAAGTTCCTGTGAAACAGCAAAGTTGTACCTAAGATGGTAAGGCTTTCGCTCAAGATTTTGGTCCACTCCCAATAAAATGATTACCTCAGAGGATTCCGGCATTTGAAATGTTCGAAGGTGGAACTGCGATGATTCCAAGTGAAATGGAGCTTCTTTAATGGTTTTGTCTACATTTGGTAATACAAAAGACAGTGGTTGGTTTCGTGGAGGATTTAATGGGTCAAATGCCTGATGAACTCCTGAACTTTGGTTTACAGGTGGCATCACTGCCCCAGAGCTTGACGCTGTGATGTTGCCCCCGCCAAGTGCAGCAAACATTTGCGATGCTTGTGGAGGCTCAAGTGCGCCAGACAAATATGGAGGAGGGTTCAAGTAAACACCATTTCTCATAGACAGCATCTATAACAAAATAATAGGTAAAAGTTACACTCTATAGTTGCAGTTCAGCAATTAATGCTACCCATTAAAATATAACTTGGAAAAGTATGTAACTAACCTGTGCAATGAAAATGCATTTACTGAACATAGCAATATTTGGTTCCTAACTAGGCCCTCACTGTCACAAGCAACCTAGCATTTCTATGAAATAAGGAAATAGGCAGTATCTTTGGGTTAACACTAACCATATACACAGTCAGCCTATCACTAACCACTACATTGCGATTCCATAACTTCTTGTGTGTCTCCATTATTTAGCACCTTAGGCTACTGGAAACCATCTTTGCCATCACCTTTCCTGTGCGTGTTTTTTAATGTCTCTTTCCTGTACATGTATCGCAGCATATAAGGGTTTGCACATAACTTTGCAGTTCTACCAGTTCAATAGCCATATTGTTTAACTTGAGGTCACACAGGTTGATGAGATTATGTTTCAAACAAAGTATACATCTTGACAAGTACTCAGTGCCCAAATTGCCATCCAACATATAAACAGGGGTACCAGGACGTGCTTTTACATAACAAAACAACATGCAAGCTTGCCATTGATCAATAGTTTAGCCACAATAACGTACCAGTCCAAAACTAAATTGTAAACAGATGAAAATGGAAGGTATCAGCAAATTAATGAAGCTATCTCTATCTCTTCAAAAATAATTAAACTGAAGCACCCATCACACATAATGCAACTGAACGGCCCCTCGCTGGTTATAATAAGGCGATCGGCATCCGCGGACCCGGGCAAGGCGTCGCTCGGACGGTGGCTCGGGCTCCGACCCGCCCGCGTCGCTGTCCCCGAGCCCGCCAAAGATCCATCCTCCCCGTAGTCCACCTGCTGACCGTGGGGCCGGCGCCGGGGGAACGCCGCCACCCCCGTAGTCCTATGTCGACCTCGCCGCCCGGGACACGGCGCCGCCCGCCACCACGACGATGATGACCCGTCTCCTCGGGCCGGGTCCATGGTCGAATCCCTCCGTGGGAGGCCTCTCCATCCGCCCCCTCCCGTCGCGGATGTCGAGGAAGGAGAGTTTGTGCCCACCTCGTCGGGCTTGGCCGAGCGCCGCACCACGGCGGACGCTCGACTCCGGTGGGCTGCGGCATGTCGGCCCGACGCTGCACCCCTTCTTCCCCTCCAGGGAAGATCCAAGGCATTGCGTTGGGTGGATAATTTCTCCGATTGCACCGGACGATGAGGTCGAGTCCGTCGAGCGGGAGGCCCCCCTACCGCCGTCGGCGGGCCGCCACCTTCCATTCTCCGTCGGGGCCTTCCCGGGGTTCGGACGGTCTTTGCTCCTCACCGGTTCCGCCCGACCCGAGCCTTCGGCGACGCACGTAAATGTCGGCCGATATGGATGCCGTCGGGACATGCCATAGCGCCGTGGCCGACGTCGTCGTCGGCGCTTTCGCCCCCATCGGCGCAGGAGGTCGATGCGGATGTCGGCGTGCTCGCCGCGCCAAGCCCATCGTCGCCATGCCTCTTGCGGCGTCTCGGCCTCCGGTGCCGGCACGCCGCGGGTTTGGCACGCTAGCCGCCACTGCGTGTCTCTACACACCGCCGCCGGCCGCCGTGAGCGGCCCTCTCGGCCTGGCCGCCGCCCGGTGCATTCCGGCCGTCGATGATGATGGCTTCACGCTGGTGCGGGCGTAGGCGTCGCGGCCACAAGCGCCTCGCCGCCGCCCCTCATCGCCGGCATGAGGTCCACCATTATCGGCGGCCGCAGAGCTCGCCCGCCATCGCCGCACCGCCGCCACGGCCGGTCCCGCCGGCGCTTGTCGGCGCAGCTTCAATCGCCTCCAACGAGCATGTGCATGCATTCTGCACCTTCGTCACGCCACGGCGCTTTACTCGCCGGGCACTGGTGAGGACATCGGGCGCCGCCGCCGGATGAAGGTGCCAGACGTCGGGGCCGAGCGCCAGCCGCACCTCTCGGGCCGCCGCCCACGTCGTTCTCGCTGGGGCGCGCACCTCCCGAGGCCCCGCCGGCCGACCAGGTGACGGCCCCATCCGCCACCGACACCGCCACGGAGGAGCCGATGCCGGCACCGCAGCGCCGCGATGGGTTGGGGTGGGGCCCGACAGGTGCGCTTCTGTGGCCTCCCGCTCACGCCCGATCTGCGGGCGAGGTTGCGGTGCTTCCTCCCGTTAGGGGTCGACCCGATGCTCTTGAGCCCACCCGTCGTCGTCGCACACAACCTGAGGTCGGGGTTGACCTCCCGAAGAATCTTTGGTGGCCGTGAAGACCCCATCGTCGTTGAGCCGCGGGCGTGCCGACCCCGGCGTTGGGACCCCATGCGCCCGAGGAGGCGGTGGTCGTGCGAGGCCATGGTCGTGGAGGTCCCAGCCGGGCTTGGAGGCTCTTCCTTGCCTGAGCAGACCTTGTGCATCACCCGACCGTCGCCTCGCCTCCGGTGCGGGCATTGCGAGGTTGCGGAAGCGCGCGGACCACGACCCCGGCTCCAGCGACTCAACGAGCCCGGTGTGCGTCCCCAACGGTCGACGAGTTCGCCGCCGCTTTCAAGAGACCGCTTGAGCCTTCCATTCTCTCCACTCGGTGTTGAGGAAGACGCTCTCGCCAAGATTCTCCGCTAATTCGAGCGTGAGCGCGGCTCGCCGCAAAGAGTGGGTTCGAACACGAACCGGAGGCCCGGGCTAGGAGGGTCATCTTTGAAGAAGATCGGGATGGACGTCGGCCGAACATGAGGATGCCGTCTCTTTTGACGAGCTCAGACGCCTTCTTTGGGCCTCTTGCCGAGGTCAACATGCAGGGCATGGAGGCATTCCTTCTTCGGGGCAAGAAGCGTCGTGTCGATGCCTCCACTCGGGCCCTAAGTGGTTGTTGGTCCCTCGACCGGTAGCTGGTTTGGTCATCATGTAGTCGCTTTGTTTATTTCCGGTAGATAGGTTATTTGTTTTGCTTTTTACGTTTCTTGACCTTCGATGTCGTCTCGGCATCTCGGTTTTAGTTTGTATTTGGATTTGGTTTTCTCCTCTTAATGAAAAACGGGTGAATGGCCCGATCGAAAAAAAAAAAAAAAATGCAAGTCTGCCGTCACGGATTTGATGAAGAATCAGTAAAGGCCGGGTACTCTCTATGTTTTGTACCGGAAAGATGCATCGACACCATGTGGACGTTTCCTATTTGCTCACCTGCACTTGGAGCTGCAGTTGCTTCAGATACTCAATGGCCTCGTCAAGCATGGATGCCTTGTCGGTCTGCACTCCCAAAAAACATCACAACAGAAACACAATACGGTCAAGTCCAACACTAACAACTGAACAGCCTTTGCAAGCGAGCGAGAGTCAGACAGAGAGAGCTCTTGTGAGTTTCCAGTGACCTTGTTGGAGTTGGGTATCAGGCTCTGCAGCGCCTTCATCTTCTCGTTGATCTTGCTCCTCCTCCTCTGCACCCAAAAGCCAACAAAACCAATCAGCGATCTTTAGCACTCGCACTGAGAAGAAAGCATAGCACAGCGAGAGGGAGAGAAAAAAAAACTCTGAACTTCAAGAAATGGCACATGGCAGAGGCACCACCTTCTCGGAGAGGTTGTGCACCTCGGCAGCGCGGCTCCGCTTGCTGCCAGACCCGCCGCGCGTCCGCTCCGACGGTGGCTCGGGCTCCGACCCGCCCGCGTCGCTGTCCCCGAGCCCGCCAGCATCCTCCCCGTAGTCCACCTGCTGACCGTGGCCCAGCGCCACCGGGAACGCCGCCACCCCGCCGAACATCTGGCGCCGCACCTCCTCCTCCTCCTCGAGCTGCCGCCGCCGCTGGTGGTGGTGGTGCTGCAGGAGCGCCATCGCCTCCCGCCGGTGGCCCTGCTCGGCCCCGCGGCCCACGCCGAAGCCGCCAAGCCCCTGCTCGTTCATCACCACACAGCGCCTGTCGCGGGAGGCGAGAGAAGAGCTCCCGGCTCCGTTGGGAGTTTGGAGAGGAGGAGGCGAAGGGGGAGACTGGGAGAGAGGAAGGCGAGGTGGGTTTGGGGCGCGGCCGCTTGCTTCTTTTTAGTGCTTGCGCCCATGCCGTGCTGCTGCCGCTGAGCGGAGCCGAGCTCGGTGGGTGGCCGGTTGCTTGCCCGCGCCCGCGCACGGCGCACCCCGCCCCGCTTTGGGCTTGGTTTTTCCTGGACTTTTACGGGGTTTTGGCCGCTTTTCCCCGGGCGCGGCCGTGCGGCAGCGGACGACGGATTCCGTCCCGGCTCCGCGTGTCAGCTAGCCAGCAGCAGCAGCAGCAGCAGCGGTTTCTGTTTCCTCCTCTGGGTCTGTGCAGTGCAGAGCGGGCGTGCATTTATGTTGCCTTTCAGTTGTGTGTGGGTTTGGGTTTCTCAGTTCAGCGATCAGGCTGATCAGCAGCGCTGTGGGTTTCTGCGTCTGAGTCTTTGTGGTGTAGCGTGTTGTTGCTTTCGTTTTAGGTGGATTTGCTAAAATAGCATCTATTCCGGCGATAGTGGTGAGCTTTCAAATAAAGATGTAACGGTGCCAAAATAAAACTTGTCAATGCACAAACAACACTATGGATTAGGACTTTATTAATGATATAAGATTGCACGCAAATCGGCAGATGTAAAATATAACATTACTCAGTCAGGCACATTTATACCGAAAACCGAACCCGAACCGAACCGAATAGAAACCAAACTGAACTTTCGTTTTTTCAGATTTTTGGTTCGGCTTCAGTTTTCACTCCTGAAAACTTCGGTGTTTAGTTACGGTGGCGGTTTTTGACTGGAATGAAAACGAACAACCGTAAAACCGAAGTCAGCAACATCCTTCGCTTCCCCAATCCTTCTGTGGTCGATGCAGCCCACCAAAGCTCACCACACACTGCTCTGGAGAGGCCTCGAGGCTCCCAGTTGCGGAGTCACCCGTCCCCCGTTGGCCCTCTCCAGGACTTGCGAGTGGCTTCCCTCTCACGTGTCGCGTCTAACTCTCTCTTCCTCTCCCATCCAGACGCCCCAAACCCTAACCAAGCGGCCGCGACGAGATTGGGTGGCGAGCTGGCGATGCAATCTGGTGCGGGGCGATCGAACGCGAGCGCTATGAGGCAAGGCGAGCTGGGTTTGGCGTGGGCGCATGGCTGTGTGCCCGTGACAGCGGGTGCGTCGTGGATGTGAGAGCACGGTACCGTGCTTCTACAATAACCGGAAGGTGACACCGCCGGGCGGATCCGGTGCTTGAGGTGAAGTTCCCGATTGCGCGGATGCGGCGGCGCGACCGACCGATCGAGGTAGGCCCGGTTTTATCCGTTCAAAACCGACAAACTGAAGTAAAAACCGAAACCAAAATGGTCGGTTTTACATTTTTTGAATAACCGGTTGACTTTTGATTCTTGAAAACCGAACTTTTGAGGAACCGAATCAACCGAACCGAAGCTTCGGTTTAAACCGAATGCCCAGGTTGAAACATAACATAACTTAAACAAATAAAAAATCTGCAAATGTAAAATAATAACATGACTTAAACAAGGGTGATTAACTTTATAACTTCTAAGTGCAAAATTTACAAATTTTTGGGGTGTTTTGTTGCGGCCAAACCTTGCCTCGCCACAGGTGCGGCAGCCACAGGAGCCTCCTGTTTGGTTGAATACGTCAGTTGTGGCGTCCACAATGTTTCTTAGGCTTATTTTCGCCGAAGGTGTGGCGGCCACAATCTTCGCCACAATCCTCGACGGCGCCACAATCTGGCAGGCGGCGTGGGTGCTGAATCAAACAGCCCCTTATATCATCTACTAAATGATGATAGGCTTAAATAAGACCGACATTTGGACCGAACGAGATTATAGAGGAAGAGCCTCAAGAAAAAAAAAAAAAAAAAAAAACTCATTCTTTTTATAGTGTAATCAAGATGATGAGGAATCATACTAAGAGAAAATAAATAAATACGAGAAGAGATCTCTCACACAACCTATAATTATTCTCAAACTATCTCCGGCCTTTTTCCTCGTGTGGCGTGTTTAGCCAAGAAAAAAATAGAGAATTGTGTAAACCTCACCTAGTATTCCCTCTTTTCTCCCTTCGCTAGATAGGTTTTTTTTTAACATGCAAACCTTATCTGTCTAAGAGCATGGTTATGCATATCTGCAATTTATTTATCAGCCTACTTATATAGTAGTTGACGATATACTTTATCTTTAATACATGATCCACTCTCTTCTCTAACAAAATTTCTTTTTCTATAGGCTCTAACAAAGTTTCTTGGCTCACTTGTATGAGTTTTTGTAATCTTATAATTAGAGGCAGAGCTATTTTGATAGCAGGAGTGAATAGGTGCACACGCGCCCACGTAGAAAAAAAAAAAACAGTAATTATAAATTTATAATCTTTTTTTTTTTGAGCGAAATTTATAATCTTTTCTTACCGTATAAACGTTCTCAACCCAAACCTAATAATTTTCAAATAGGCTGACGTCGTCGGTCCAGCCCAAACCTAACTCGACCCAACCCAACCGCCACGCCAGTCCAAATTTCCTTGTCCCGCGGTCCCTCGGCGCATCTTATAATTGTTTAATTATGTACTGGGCCTGACCCGAACGAAAAAAAAAAAGTAAAAAGTCTACTTTCAGTCCCTCCAACTTTTGCGAAAGTCGATTTTGGCCCCTCAACTCCAAAACCGACAAAATAGGTCCTCAACTTTTTCAAACCATGCAGATTTCATCCCTCGTCGGCGGGTTTGGCCGGTGGTCCGGTTTTGCTACAGTGGCCGTGGTTTTTTTTCCTTTTTTCTTATTTATTTTATTTGAATCTTTCAAAAATCATAGTAAATCACGAAAAATCATAAAATAGAAAATCTAATTTTGTTGGACTCCACATAAGTAGAGCTACGCAATGAATATATAATATGGTATACTTTAATATAAAATTTTTGCTATGAAGGTTTTGCCTTTTTCTTTTTATTTATTTCAGCTCAATATTTAAAAAATTATAAAAAATCATAAAAATTGAAAAACCAAATTTGCTAGACTCCACATGAGCATATTTACACAATAAAGATATATAGGTGTACTATTTAATTCATTGGTAGGATCCATCGATCGGGTTCACAAATGCAGACGTGACGCAGACGCTAGACAAGACAAAGAAACCTTGCTAACCTAACCCAGTTTAAAGAGCCACAAGAACTACATATTGTGTTATTGCGCGCCTCATGTGGAGTCCAACAAAATTGAATTTTTTATTTTATAATTTTTTCTGTAATTTACTATGATTTTTTAAAGATTGAGTGAAATAAATAAAAAAAAAAAAAAGACAAAACCTTGTAGTAAAAAACTTTGTACTAAAGTATACCATATTATATATTCATTGCGTAGCTCTACTCATGTGGAGTCCAACAAAATTGGATTTTCTATTTTATGAATTTTCTGTGATTTACTATGATTTTTGAAAGATTCAGCCGAAATAAATAAGAAAAGGGAAAAACGAAACCAGAGTCACTGTAGCAAAACCGGAGTTACTGTAGCGAAACCACCGTCCAAACCCGCCGAGGGACGAAATCTGCACGGTTTGAAAAGTTGAGGGATCCGTTTTGTCCGGTTTTGGAGTTGAGGGATCAAAATTCGACTTTCGCAAAAGTTGAAGGACCAAAAATAGACTTTTTCCAAAAAAAAAAAAAAAAGAAAGGAAATGAATAGAACAATCCAATGGGCTTCAATCAGGTGTCTGAGCAACACACGATCCAGTGGGCTTCAATCAAATGTCTTCCAACATCCATCTAAGCAAACACTCAGTCCAGTGGGCTTCCATCAAATGCCGGACGCTATTCTAGAACATCCAGGGTCGAAGCGGCCCCAACTCCGAGTCCGATTCCGCCCGGAACCGACCGTCTCTGCCTTTCCGTGTCTGGTACGTAGGCCTTCTCCCCATAAACCACCCGACTTGCTTCCAGTAACCCCCAGGCTCATCCCCTGTTCGCTAATCGCCCTGTTCGCTAATCGCGACACGCTCACGCACGCTCCCCATTCCCTAGGGTTTATCTATCAGCTTCCAGTTCTGTTCTGGGGAGCGAGGGTTTATCAGCGACGCGGCGGCGGCGGCGGCGGCGACTTAGCTAGGGTTTCCTTCGGATCCCGTCCCGGTGAGGCGATGGAGGATTCGGCTGTGGACGACCTGATCCGGCGCCTCCTCGAGGCCCGCGGCGGGCGTACCGCGCGCAACGCGCAGCTGACCGACGCCGACATCCGGCGCCTCTGCGCCGCCGCCAAGGAGGTGTTCCTCTCGCAGCCCAACCTCCTGGAGCTCGAGGCCCCCATCAAGATATGCGGTAAGTGCTCTCTCCCGACTCCCGACATCCCTGATATGTGTCTTGGCTGGCGTGCTAGCCCGTTATTTAGGCTCTCATCTTCTCTCGTTTGTTTGGCGCAAACTATTTTGCTAGATAGATGCAGCGGTTTCGGGTCGTGCTTGTCTTGCGGCTCTTGTTATTGAGATGGCCTCGCCAAATTAGCTGTTCTTGATTGAAATCCCGTAGTCCTTTGACGTGCTTTGGGGGGTAACTAAAGGTGGGGGCGTGTGTGCTGTGCGAAGTTCAAATGACCCTTAGGCTGCGTTTGGATGTCAATATTGGAGGGTTTGGCATTGAATTGACCCCAATACCAAATCAGCCATGACATTGTATTGGGCTACAATTCAGTTCTGTTGTTTGGATGGCTATTGCATTGACTTATGGAATCCTCTGAAGCATCCAATTCTATTTCATGTTTGGATGCACGCACTTATGGAATTGAAAAAAGAAAGAAAGAGTGGTTGCGTTGCTAGCTCATGGAGGAGGCAGGGGAGGACGGCAGTGCGCCTAGCCGATGTAGGAGGCAGGGGAGAGTGCGCTATCTGTGAGAAAGAAGGGGTGTAGCCGGCCCCGAGGAAGAAGAGGGGGCACTGCCGCCGTGAAGGGAAGGAGAGGGGCCACTGTTGGCAGCCAACCTCCGCCACCCCCAATCCCGAGCACCCCCTTCGGTCTTCGCTCCTTTCCGCCATGCCCACACGACCAAGTCCAACCCGCGGAGGAGGAGAGAGGTTGGCCGGACGTGGGAGGTTGGCCGGACGTGGGGAAGGAGAGGGAGGCCGGACTAGGGGAAGAAGGAGAGGGAGGCCGAACTTGGGGGAAGGAGAGGGAGGCGCCGGACCTGGTGAGGTTGACCGGCGGAGGCGGGGAAGAGGGCACTCGTGCCGTCGGGCGTCGGCAACGGAGAAGAGGCCCCCAATTCCACTCAATACGGAGGGGTCTGGCTCTGTATTGGTTCAGTCCCCTTCCAGTTATAGTTCAATACCTTGGTATTGGGTTTCCAATGCCAAACTTCAATTCCAAGTGCATCCAAACAGCAGCATTGAGGAAACCTGATTTCAATTCCAATGTCTAGCCTCCAATATATACATCCAAACGGGGTGTTAGATGTGACGTGCTAACCCGTTACTTAGGCCCTCATCTTCTCTCTTGTGTTAGATCAAACAAGCTAATAGCAGCTATTAGCTAGCTAACTATAGCAGCTACTATTAGCTAGCTAACTATAGCAGCTAATGGATCCAAACAGGACCTATGACTCGGAACAAAAAAATGTGGTGGTGTGAATAACTCAATTTGTTGTGTTCACATAGTTTGCCTGTTTTTATAGGTCACGTAGAGGAGCTATCCTTCACTTGGATCTCCCTGACATATTGTTTAGATGTGTAGTTTCTGTAGTGTGGTATCCTGGCATTCCAGAATTGATAACAATGGTTTGCCTTGTCAAGTCAATAAGTATTCATAAAGAGGGACTAATAGTCCCTAGTCCACTTGTCTCTAAAGAGGGGCTAATTGGGACTAATGGTCATGTCTAGTCCCTAGTCCCAAGAATCCAAATACCCCCTTAGTGTGCTTATTCCACTAGTAAATATTGCTTTGTCTTGTAGTAATTAGTAAGCCGCGTTGATTCACCTTGATGTTAGTGCTATGCTCTGAAAACCCATCGATTAACTATTTATATAATTTACATTGATGCAATAATATGGATAATGATAAACATTTTTTTTCTTTACTATGCAGGGGATGTCCATGGGCAGTATTCAGATCTTCTTCGATTATTTGAGTATGGTGGCTATCCACCAGAAGCAAATTATCTGTTCTTGGGTGACTATGTTGATCGGGGGAAACAGAGCATAGAGACAATATGCCTTCTTTTGGCTTACAAGATAAAGTACAAAGAAAACTTCTTCCTCCTTAGGGGAAACCATGAAAGCGCCTCGATCAACCGGATATATGGGTTCTTTGATGAGTGTAAGAGGAGATTCAATGTCCGTATCTGGAAGATATTCACTGAGTGCTTTAACTGCCTCCCTGTGGCTGCGCTTATTGATGATAAGATCTTTTGCATGCATGGGGGGTTGTCTCCTGAGCTTAAGAACATGGATCAGATACGGAACATTTCTCGTCCTGTGGATGTTCCGGACGTTGGTCTCCTTTGTGATTTGCTATGGTCGGACCCTGATAAAGAGGTTGATGGTTGGGGTGAGAATGACAGGGGTGTTTCCTACACCTTTGGAGCGGACACAGTTGCCGAGTTTCTTCAGAAACATGATCTAGATTTGATCTGCAGGGCCCACCAGGTAATGCACCTTTCCTGTAAGTAAGAACAGTTCTTTATGTTTGTGTGATCATTTTTAGTTGATATTATTCCAACAAGTTATGACTATCACGCTGAAAACAAATGGCCACCAACCTGCCACCCAAAAAAAATTAATTGAAATCCTGTAATTTGGTGCCTTCTTCTGAAGATGGCTATTGCTTCTGGTCTATATTGGGTTGTATTTTGTTAAAAGAAACAACATAAGTATATTGTTTCACAGTATCAACATGTTTGCACTATTACCTACCATTTTTTAAAGGGAACAGTATCTATCCCTCCTATTGAGTAAACAAAAATGTGTATATTTCCTTCTGCAGGGTGAGTTTTCATTTGTATGACAATATATAAGCCAAGGTTCTAACTCTTTGAACTATTTACTTTGTTTGAGGCCATCGACCTTGAACTGGTTGTGGTTAATACTTGCTATCAGCTATTGCTGATATTTTACTGCGTCAGCTTGGATGCTTAAGTTCAACCTAAGACACTTTACATATTAGCCCTATTTCTGAAATATGAAGATTAAATTTCCTTTTGTTTAGATATGTTTTAGGGAAAATATAATCTAGATTGCTATATCTGTTGATCTCAGTGTTGTGATTTTTGTTGTTGTTGTGCACTGCCTTCATTACCATTGAATTCTCCCTAACTGAATATAACTTCACAGGTTGTGGAGGATGGCTATGAATTTTTTGCGAACCGGCAGCTTGTAACAATATTCTCAGCACCAAACTACTGTGGAGAGTTCGACAATGCTGGTGCACTGATGAGCATTGATGACTCTCTAGTATGTTCGTTCCAGATACTGAAGCCTTCAGAAAAGAAAGGAAAAGCAGGAACTTCCAACATGTCAAAACCCGGAACACCTCCCAGGAAGATAAAAATAAGTGTTACCCGAATTTAGCCAGATTCTCGTTATCAAACTGGATTTGTGAAGTTGTGATAAAGTCCTACCTGCGCAAATGATCTGGGTGGTTTTTTGGCGGTCTTAACACGGTGTTAAACTGTGGACTGCTGGGCCTCATGTATTTCTGATCTGAAGTCTGATGCAAATGTATCCTGCGTTTTGCCAACCAAAAAGATTATGCTAACAAAAACTTTCATTTTTTTACTGTGGAGTGTGGACTTGTGTTGTTATTCCCCCACAAATGCAACATGTTTATTTTGGGTGGCATTGTCTGCGGTGGAGATCGTGCCTTTTGTACTTAACCTGCAAGGTTTGTCCTTGGAAATGCTAACTACCAGCAGATGCCCTTTACTGAAGTTGCCGAACATAACCCAATTTTAAGAACATAAGCTTAGCTAATATAATAGTCAAAGCAAGTATTTGGTCCTTTTATTACTATATAAAATAACTAATGTTTTGAGCATGTTTAGGTGACGATACATGCTGATATCCCTTAATCACTATATCAGGTCATCCAGAGCTGGCTCCGTCTCTATTTGCTGTTCTGCAATGTACACGGACATCCCTACAATGTATTAGGTCTTGTTTGGCACCGTTCGCTTGATCCGCTTCAGTTGCTCCTCTGAATTTCTGATAGCGCTTGTTCCTTTTCTACATTGGGGCATGGTGTCACTGGCCATACACCAAATCCTTTTAGCTTTAGCCAAGTTAATGAAAAATATGCTAATATCTATATCATCAATTCGTTTTGTTCAACTCAGCATCAAGTACATGTACATTAGGTATTAACTGTTTTCCTATAAACTTAATCAAGGATAGAGAAATTTGATTTAGGCAAAACTAAAATCTTATTCTCTCTATTTTCAACCTGTAAGATGTTTGTTTTTTACATAGTTTTTACTATACACTTAAAAAAACTAAATATATAGATATATGTATTAAGAACAATGTATAATGCTGATATGGAATATCTCCAGAGCTGGATTTATTTGCTATGGGTGAAGGCTAGCTATCCGAAGTAATTCAATGTTGTTACTTTGGTTGCCTGGTGCCGGCTTAGGCAATGTATTCACGGCGTGCAAAAAGGAAGCAGTGAGTCACTGATGAGTATGGCTCCTAGGAACAGGAATGAGGTTCGTTTTTTGTAGAGCCAGGTTCTTGAGATGCAAGATTTAGCAAGTAATTAAGACTTGTTATTGTAAAAATGAGTATTATACAATCAATTAAATAAATATTATGTTAGCACTTTAATTTATTGTGTTCGTCTAAATCGGTACTCCTTTGGCTTAGGTATCATCAATATTGTTGTACGGGTGTATAACCAGGTATGGGCTTCGTAAACGGCTCATCTTTTGCACGGTAGAGAATTGATAAACACTTTGTACTCCCTATTTTGAAATTATATAAGATGTTTGACTTTTTTATCCTAAGTTTGGCCATTCGTCTTATTTAAAAAAAAATTTGTGCAAGCATGTCAAATTTAAGTCATTTTTTTTTTAATAAAGTAAACCCAACAAAAGATGTGACATTTTGTATATTTTTGAATATAAGACGAGTCAAGTAGAAAATCAAACATTTCATAACTTGGAACGGAGTCAGTAGAATTGATTTCTGTCTTAACTCCACCGACAATTGTTTTTGAATCAATCGTCATACTCGCTTGTCTTCGCTTTATCTTATCTTATTTTATTTTATTCTCTTTTCACAAAATACTATTTAATCAGGTTAAAATCAGCTAAACAGATTCAATGTTCACAAGAGTTGCATAGACCACATTACCCTTTATTTGGTTATCTTAAAATCATTAGTAGCACTATGAACCCAACCTAAATTAATTTGACATACTCCCTCCGTTCTAAAATAATTGTCGTTTTTAAACTTTCCGAGAAATAACTTTAACTAAATATATATTAAAATTTATTAATATTTATGTTACATAATTAGTATCATTCCAAAGATCCTTTAATCTAGTTTTTTTAACAAATCTATTTGAAGATACTAATCTTACGCATATTTTCTACGAACCGAATCAAACTTGTGGCACGAACACCCAAAAAGCGACATTTAATTTAGGGAGTAAGGCCAACAAGCCTTAATTGTTAAGAGATGATAAAATTAGAACAAGTGATATTATGTTCATCTATTTTTATTAGAGGAGGTTGTCACGTATCACACGTTCAACATGGACCGTACAATCCGGTGGAGAAAACGAGCCATAAAGGGCCCGAGAAGCCACGCCAGTTGGGCCTCACGCCATGCCCTAGGGGCACACACACACACATGGGAGGTGGGCGCGGCGCCACTGCCACAACCGTTGTTGCCGTTATCGTCATCGTCATCTAGTCTCCATTTTGGGTCTTAGTAGATTAATTAGGAAAGTGTTGTTTAGATAAGGATTGCATTTGGGTTTGTTAGGGAAGGAAATTCCAAATCCAATAAGAATCTCCGAGGTTGCTTAGAAATCAAGTAACGCTAGGACTATAAATACTAGCAGCATGTAATCGTCAAAATCAAGAAGTAAATAGTCAAAAGACTCTTATCTCTCCCTCTTCCTCTACTCTCTGCGCCTCTCTCCCTATCCTCTCCCTTCTCGGTGCCGCCGCCCTACCTGCCGGCCTGCCCTAGCCGCCAACTACGCCCCTACCCTAGCGCCGCCGCCCCAAGTCCTAGCCGCCAGGTGAGCCCCTCGACGAACCCTTTGACATCATGACTTACAATTTCTTGAAGAAAACATGAAGCTGAAACGTTTCAGACTACAGAGCTGTTTTTAGTGATTATAATTCTGTCATCCAAACATGACCTAAATCATCATTTAATATGGGGGACAGAACAAACAACGTGACGTGACCTACCTAACAATAACTGAATTAGATCTTTTTTCCCTTCACAAACGTGTATATTTGTCTGTATTTCATTAAGAAGACTGAATTAAATTATAGACACCAGCAGAAAACAAACTTCGAAGGGGAAAAAGAACAATATTTCAACGGATAAAAGTTTAGTCTGAAAAAAAAAAAAAAAAAAAAAAAGTTTACTCGTCACTCCCTCATCAGGGCTTTTGGATTTCCTCCATTATTATCCTTCTCACTGAACGCTGCACCAACTGTTAATAAGTGTCAAAAGTGTCAACCACCTACATACTGTAATTCCACTTTCTTGTATCAGACGCTAGCGAAAAAGCATCCGCCCTGCTCCTCCCCGCCGCTCACGCTCCGCGGCCGGCCGGCCGCGCAAAACCCTCGGGTGATGGCGACCGCCGCCGCTACGGCGCATCACCCAACTCCGTCGACGCCGCTCCAGCAGCAACAGCAACTGAATCAGCAACACAAGGACCAGCAGGCGGCGCTGTCCATCAACGCACTCCGCCTGAAGGCGATCGCCGACCGCCTCAAGGACTACCTGCGCGGCATCAAGGTCCTTCCAGTCGCCGAGTTCGCCCACCTCGTCTATGCGTTTGCCAGGTGCGCCTCCGTTGCGATTCCGTGCTTCCTAGGGTTCCGGCTGCTCCCCGCGCCCTGCCCCCCTTCGAGTCCCCTTGTGGTTAGGGTTTTATGCCTGCCGCGTACTCACATTTCGTGTTTCGCGCATGCAGAGGGATTGACTACGCGGTCTCAGCTGGTGGTATTCCTCAGATGGCCGGTGAGATACCCGACATTCTGAGAAAGGTAATGCTGTTTGCTCTCACCTTGTATCAGTCCTTTTTTTTTTAGAATGGTACCTGATTGATGTATGTAGACTTGGTTAAATTAGTGGTCTAGCGGTTATGGTAAATTGATAAATTTTTTTTTTTGCGCTGAGAAGCTAATAGTAAGACCTGATCTCTTCTTGGATGATTGTTTGAATGAATTAGTAAAGAAATTTTCATAATATCAATGCAGCATAGAAGAGGAGCATTTATATGATGTATGTAAGACAGTAGAAGAATAGCTATTTTTCTCTTTCATTGCCGTCTAAAAGCAGATTGTATTAATGTAGCGTTAGTACTGTTTCAATGAATGCATGGTAATTAATAGTTCAAACTAGGGAATTTTTTTGCAGAACAGACATAACATAATTTACCAACAAATTTACCAACAAATCTGCTACATCCCAGTGCACAGGCACCAGGGTAAAAAATGTTTTACCACTATTCAACAAAACAACATCTACAAGCCTTTTGTCCCAAGCAGGTTAGGATATAATATGGAGATTCTAACATGTCAAATGAAATTAAATTACAATTGCTGGGCATGCTCTTCACATCCCATCCCTATGTTTTGGCAACCCTTGTTTGATCTACTTCTTGCTTTACTTTGTCAGTTACCACACTATTTAATACCTTCTGTTCCATTGATTTTCTCTCAGGGTGCCAACTGGCCATCCTTGATTTTCTAGTGCCTTCTTCCAACATAGAATGTTATGTTAGTCGTTGAACAAATGGCTAGTAGGTGGATCAGTGGTGGAGCTGGTGAATCTTGATACCTAGGGCTGCTGTCTAAGCTCCTAAACAACCTAAGCTCAACACATGCACTGATAATTCACAAAAGCAAAGGAAAACATGCATAATTTAGTAGATATACCAATTCCACAATTGTACAACAAACTTGGTAAAACCATACTATGGTGCAAAATAAGTACCTAATTAAAGACGATTTGCTATATCCTCGCCTCTCATATCTTTGTGGACATTATATGCTCCTGAACCTACGATCACATATGCAAGGTGGTTTCAACTTTCATGTGTGTGATCTTTCAACATGGTAGCTACTTAGCTACTTGCTACAAAAGCCAAATAAAAGCAAGCTTGCTACTTGCTTATATACAAAAAGCAGCCTGCTACTTCTACTTTGCTACTAGGCCACGACAACTGAGAACAATGGACAACAGGACAAGTGAACAGCCTTTGCAGCAACTCAGCAGCACCCAACCAGAGCAAGCTTGCCGCCTTGCCGGCCAGTGCAGCTGTGGGCCTGTGGCCAGGCGCACAGGCACTGAGGCACCTAGCCCTTATTGCTGACCGCAGAGGCAGAGGCGTGGTTCGCCCTTGATGGCTGGCAGTCGCAGCGGATTTATGAAGCAGGGAGGAACCGCGGGGAAGGGGGTGGGGGGTGGGGTGGGGTTGAAGAGGAGGGATTGTGGCGTGATAGCACAGTGCGCAGCACGTGAACTTGAGGTCGGAGATGCAAACACTCCTATGCCTGGGACTGGGCCGGTCAGGAGACTTGGAAGGATTTTGTGGGCCTTAGATGGCTTCAGATTGGGCCGACAAATTTAGTCCACTATAAGAGATTTTTTGGGGCATGGCCCTAGGCCCATATCCGCCCCTGAGTAGGATTACTATGTTTGACCTTGAAGGCTTTAACTCTGTTTGACTCACATTATGGGGGATCATATAATTTGTTCACAAATTGAGGTATGGCTACCAATTGTTCTTCGATTTTGTTCTCAAATCTATCATTGTTGGCCAGGTATATGACATGAGGAGAGAAATATTTATACAGTCATCGCTTATGATACTAGTGATATCTTGCAAGGTAAAGTTTCGTTCCTTGTCAGCTTTATATGAGATGTTGCATAGTTGCTAATTTTTCAACCGGAAGAGCTGCTACTTTCAACCTAACTTTTCAAATCGTTTTATTTGCTAATCAGAGTTCCCAACATACACATACTTGTAGCGTCTGAAAGGAATAATCTGTTCCATAACTGTACATTTTCAGTAACTTATCTATTTTGATCCTGGTGGGATGGTGGTTGTCAAGTCAACAATGCAGTGTCACAGTCTCCTTAGCATATAAATATATAACTATATCCAAGCTGTACAATCTGCTTTTGAGGTTACTGTTGCGGCATAATGTGCAGATTAATCTACCAACAATGTTAAGTAGTAATTTACGCTGGCTGTTTTGCAGAATGCTTGTTCGAATAATTGGTTTCAACCTGCAGATTCCAGAGACATTATCAGAATGGCCAATGAGGTGCGCATGTAATATATTTTGTATTTATATTTATTTTTCCATGAGCAGTTTTTCACCTTTTTGGGCCTATTCTTGTGGTGAGACGGCCTTCGGACAATACCTTGACTATTTGTGTTTTTCCCTTGGTATGCAGCTCTCTGGCAATTTCTGCACATCCACAGGCCAGGCGGCTAGTGATAGCACTGTGCTTGAAATTATATCACAAATAATGCCAAGGCACGTTATTATATTATGAAATGTCTACAGATTAAAAAACGTATTAATGTTTTTTACTGGGAAAAATATTTTAGTCCAAGTGGCTGTGAACCCTCAATATCTGATTTTTGAAATCCAAAGTGTGCGTGCTTAAAATGAAATAAAAACTTAATGTTAGCATTGCATATTTTTCATACACAATTTAGAATACAAACAAGCCAAGATACAAAACTCAACTAGAGTACAAAACACGATTGCATGCTATCCTAGGTCATGGATGGGTATGTGGATTTCTATCCTTGTTTCAATCCAAAGATATGCCCCTGATATTTAATAAGATATTTTGATTATAAAACTAGAATACTTTATTCATGTTTACATAGAGCTAGTGATTACTTCGTTTCTTGAAACTGCTGAATTTGAATCTGCACCAGTCTCAATAAGTTGGTTAAATATGTGAAAGGTTAATTGGAATAATTCTTGATTAAATCATGCCAGCAACTCAGCAGGTTGAAATCCTGAATCATCAGCAGGTTAATTGGAATAATTCTTGTATTTTATAGGTATTACCCTCGGTTGAAATTGGAGCGCTTAATCACTTCTATTGAAGCAAAGGTAGTTACTCTTTTAACTTAAAGTTGAATTTTATAATCGTACTTAGTAAAAGTTGATCATTCACTATGTCAGATTTTATCTAATTTGGAAATCATCATATGCTGTGGCATTTGTTTCAAAAATTACATGCTTTGACATTCTTGATTAATGATAAAAAAATGTTTTATCTCTGAACACATGATTTTGATACTTTTGTCTGCCCTGTGTAGGTTGGCTATGATATATTAATGGTTGACTTCTTTATTGAGAGGAACCTATCTCGAGATGAAAGGATTGTAAGTACAGTCTGGGACTCAGGGAACAAATGTTATGTCATGCATATTCAGCAGGAAAAACATTACTGTTAGCTAATGGGCGTTTTCAACAAGTTATTTTAATTGTTTGTGTACTGATGATGCTAGTGTTTCAGCTGCTAAATTTTTGTACTTTATTGCCTTTTTTTGCAAACATGATTTCAACAAACCACAACTCTATTAGGTTTGTGCACGATGTTCACATGATAACTTCATGTAGCATGACATTCCTTTTGAACGTTTAGTTTCATATGTGACGTTAATTGACACTATTCACAGTGCACTCTGCACTCTGTGCTGATCTCTTGTAAAGTCACTGCATATTGGAGATTGTACTCCCTCCGTTCACAAATCTCCATCATTTTAGCCTTGGGCGCAGTGACCGAGAGACTTGATTTGCATTTCGTGGGTGCAGCGAATGAGCAACACATGCAAGCAAGGAGCAATAAATGCTCAGTGAGTATGAGTGGTTCCTGGCGCTTGGGGACTTGGCCAACCCATGGTCCCAACCTAATACGATGGAGATTCTTGAAAATTATTTTTTTTGCTTAGATGTTGGAGATTTATGAATGGAGGGAGTAATTTTGAGTAGATATGATGTTTATGTATGCTATCCACTTGCTTTTCCTGGTAATACGAAAGAAAAGATCTAGCTTGCTTAAATATCTTCTTAATTGAAATGCATTGCCGATGATATCTGTTTCAAACTATAGAAGCCAGAAGACTGTTGACTACCTGCACTAGTTTGAAAACTGTTGGTTGCATAGAGTTTGCTTGTATGCTTACTAATGTAAGGACTATCTATGAGCTGACACTCGTCCTGTCCAAGTATATAGTTATATTTGTATATTGCAGTTTGGGGCATACTTGTGACTGAAGTTCAGGACTGTTTATTTAGTTCTTTTTTTTTACAGGTAGGTTCTGTAAGTAACTTAACTGATTGTCTTACTTCTTTTCCAGAGACTAATTGTCGTACAAAAGGAAAATTTAGATGCCTCGTCATGTGTTTCAAGCCCGCCACATGTGAGGTTTGTTTCTTTCTCTGCTTTAAAGCTCAGCTGCTAATAGAAATATGACTGATCCTTTTATCTGTTCAGCTTTTTGGTCAACGGGAGGGGTGTGGACAGGAGGACTAATGTTTCAATGGTTAGTGCCCTGTTACATTATCCTGGCTTCCATGCCTTCTGTGATCTCTGGTTAAGCTTCATATTTTTAATTGGAAAACTCAACTCGTGCATTTCAAACAGGACCCAGGACCCCAGTTCCCTACTGATATCACCAAAATGCTCAAATATGGGGCTAACATTATCCAAGCTGTTGGGTATTTTAATGGTATGCTTGGTCACCATGCTATGCTCGATGAGTTGTACTTTATAACTATACACCAATCTGCCCATCTGCCCCAATTTGTTTATTTACGACTTCTGATTTTAATTTTGCAGCTAATTATATCATAGCTGTAGCATTTGTGAACGATTTGACATCCTTTAGTGCTCCAAAACTGGATGACTATGCGCAACCTATCACTGTTAATCCTGCAGGTAGGTGAAATTCATTGCAGTTCTTTCAGTGCAGAGCACACATTAAGTATAAACTGAAATATTTTTTTTTAAGTGGCATTTTGTAATCTCTCAATTGAAATATACATGTAGATCCATTTAAAGTTGTGTTTGAGTCTTCATACCCACTGACATTACATTTTTATGTCATTTTCATTTTTGGAAATGGACTATCATTTTTACTAATACAATCATTCAATGCTTGCTACACCTTCTGAGTTCTTTCACCATCGTCTCTCTGCCCCTTTCTTTTTGTTTGACTTTATGTTGACCTCTCTGTCGAAAAACTTGATGTTTTTGTTTTGTCCTAAGTCAAACTAACTTAAGTTTGATCACATTTATGGATAAAATTATCAGCATTATGTCACCAAATATATATGCTACTAAAATATGTTCCATGACTGAAACTAACGATACTTATTTGGTAATATAAACATTAATATTATATTGTATAAAGTTGGTCAAACTTTAGATAGTTTGACTCTTAGGACAAAACTGAACCATCAAGCTTTTTTGCGATGGATGTAGTACCCAAGATTGATTGTGATGTTCTGCATGATCATGAGGCATGTAAAATGAGCCTGGTGTCTGGAACTGGATTCAGTTTCCTGTAAAGTGATAGGGGCTGGACTCAGTTTGTAGGTGGACAGTTACTTGTGTAGTTTACCTGTTTAGACTGACTATATATTTGTTTTTTGACTATATTACTTGGTTGTTTGCCCTATGCAAAATAGTTGCCCTAGTTCTTCCCATGGGCTGGCACATGAAACCTGTAAAGTTCAGTTTTATTGATTCATAAAACTGAAATAATTAGCCTGTATTGAACAATCAGTTTATCTTGGGAGAGACCATGCTTGCAAGCAGATGAACCTATGAAATGACAGAAATGTGATACAAAAATGCCCGATCATCTGCTAGCAACCCATAAGATGAGAGGCTTATTTACATAATTATTGGAGCTGGGTGGGTAATTGACCTACTCAGGCTGATTCAACAGTTCTTCTCTCCGATAACCAGTTCTCTTAGTACCAACTACCAGTATACGTGCCTTGGTGATGTGGTCAGCATTGTTGCATCGAAGTACTAAAACCCCAATTTTCTGCCGATCGTTTCAGTTGCTTCATGCAAAGTCAGATGGCTCAGTGATGCTTTGCGTTACAAAATGTCTTAAGCACAAGATCTATCTGATATTCTGATGACATGAATCTTCCTGAACCAAGATTCAGTTCTGCTATCAGTCTGTCCAGTTTCAATAACTACTAAATCCATCCCAAATTATAAGACGTTTTGGCTTTTCGAGATTTTACTATGTATCTAGACATAGTGTATTTCTATGTGCATAACAAATGCAACGTATTTAGAAAAGCCAAAATGTCTTATAATTTGGAACGGAGGGAGTATATTTATTTGATAGCATCCATACCTTTTTTTTTTGGGTATCCTGCCTTGCTTTCCTGTTCAAAATAACTGCTCGCTGCACCTGCAGCTTTGGATGCAAATAATCTACTATTATCTGCTGTAGCAACTACTAGAAACAGCCACAGCTCTGCTTGCATGAATTTTTTGTAGTGAATCTAGTGATAGTAAAAGTTAAACTGTGAGTACTTTTTCTTATTGTAATTATAATTTCAAGATAACTAAAATTGAAGTTTGGAGTTTTAACATTGACCTCTTTGGGCCATAATTTGAGTTGTAAGGAATACATTTTCCTTGATCGATGTATTGTATGACAGTAGTTTATATGACATTATATGCATTTTCACTGTGACGACTTACTTTTTTGAATAATTTCATTCATCATAGTTACTATATGTACTGATCTGTACTGATCTCTTTGTAGATTCTGATGTACTTGAGGGACCATCAAGAGTTTCCCTAAATTGCCCTATAAGGTACTGTGTTGCACTTTTCATGGAATAGGCTACTATACCAATTATCAAACATTGTATGTTGTGAAGTCTTATGCATATGAGGGCCTGTTTGGCAGAGCTCCTAGAGCAGCTTCTAGGCTGAATCCAGCTCTGCCAAACAGGGTTTTACCGTTTTACTGAGAAGTGATTTTCTGAAATGAACTAGGGGCTGGGAGCTGAACAAAGTAGCTTTTCCTGATTCATTCCACTCACAAAGTCACTGTATGCATAGAGTTTATCCTAGATAAGAGAAACATTTTCAGTTAGAGACTAACTTCTCTCAGTGAGTCAACTTTCCACAGAATCTAAGCAGTAGGAGCTCTGCCAAACATGCCCTAAACATATATGTAGAGGAACTACTTATGACTGGCTAGGTCTAAATGGATTTTTGCTAGAATTTGAGGATAAATAATCTTTGTTTTTGATGAACAACTAATCTTTCTTAGTGTCTACTTAGTTGGGCATAAAAAAATTCTGCATATGGTCGGTGATGGAAAGAATGTAAAAGAAATAATCATGTCTTGAACCCATATGATTTGCACTCAGCCTCCAATTTAATACTGGACTCACAATAACATCCTTCTTGCCATGTCTGTCACTCTCAATAAGTTTCAGATAGTTGGGTAACATTTTGATATCTGCTTGCAGCTTGACATATACTAATGGATTTTATATTTGGTTGTAAAGATACTAATGGTCTGCCTTCTGATGTTGAAGTTTATTTTTCTTTGCCTTCTCTTGTCACAGTTTTAGGCGCATAAAAACTCCTATCAAAGGGCGTCTTTGCAAGCACTATCAGGTATTTGTTTAATCTTGCCTTGTTTATATTGATTCTGTAATTTTTTATTACAAAATGATAACATAGCCATATTGTTTAGTGTTTTGATTATGATAATTACATGGAGATGAACTCGAGAAAGCCAAACTGGCGCTGTCCATACTGTAACACCTCTTCAAACTTCACTGAACTACGTATTGACCAAAAGATGATGAAGGCAAGTTACATTTTGCACATATTTTTTCATCTCATTTTTTCTATCTGACCTCCCTTTTCCTTTAACTCAGATACTAGAAGAGACTGGAGATGATGTCACTGATGTCCTTGTATTTGCTGATGGATCTTGGAAAGCTGCTCCAGCTCAGGATGAAAAATCTGATAGACATAGAGGTGATGCCATTCAGCAGACTGGAGTAGAAACCGGTTCACCTTCTTCAGATGTCATAGATCTGATAAATGGCAATGACGATGGTGATTTGCAAATGGATTGGGCACCGGCTCCAGAAGATACTAAGCCTGTGTTGAATAGTCAAGATTTGTCTGTGTCAGACTATCTTGCAGATCTCCCTATGGCAGTCCAGACAGATCTGTATCGAGGGGATGGAAATAATGGGGGCAGCAACATGGCAAGTTCTCGTCAAAATTTGTTACTACCACCTACTAGTGGGCTGGGCTCAAGTTCATTCGGTACCTTGGAATCTATTCTACCTCAAAATGTTCTGCGCCCTGTTATCACAGATGCTGTCTCTCCTTCTCTTGAAACCTCTACTTCAACATCTGGCATGCAACATGTTTCACAGGAAACACATTGTGGAACTGTACAGTTGCAGCCACAAATAGGTCCAGTACATGGATCCGAAGTGAGAAGGCTTCCTATACCTAGAAATCCCAGGAGAGAGCCAGTAGGAATCCAGGCATTGGCAGTTCCACCACAGAATCCTGGGTCATCAACAAGGTTGCAGCCAAATACCCACAATTGTCCACCTCCTATCCCGCTATCTAGTCCATCTTCTTCCACTTACCAAACACATCAAGTGACGAATCCAGACAGTGTCATTGCTCCAATGAACAGTGGTAGTGGGCCATTACCAAGGACTCCTAGTGCTGCTGCATCAGCGCACCTACAGTCAACAGCACGGGTAATCATCTTTTCAAGTCATTGCATTTTCATCTTTACTACATCAAACATAAGATATTCTAACTTTATTTTCAAGTAGTCACCTTGAAAGTTGCAACCACTGTATATTCTATAAGTGGAAAGCCTATCAGTGCGTCCAAGCTAGGATAGTGAAGGTATTTAGAAGGTGTCAGTCCGTCTGCCTTAGTTATTACATACTTTGTATGAAAAAAAACTAGATCAACCTAGGAGGAACTAGGTGGCATTTTGTTAAGAAGAAAATAGACACCCAAATTTGCCTCGACGAGGACAGGACTTAAACCTGAGTGATCTGGGTATACATCGACACCCTCAACCCAAATTTCACTATCTTCCAGCTTCCTCATACTGTCAGGCCACCTTGCAACTAGTTTGAATTGTTTTTTCTTTTATTTGAGAGAAAATCTGCATGCACCTGAAATATTAGCATGACAGTAATAATTTGCACATAGTATTTTAATTAAATCCCAGAGGAAGAGAATGACTACCCTTAGGTTACCTGGCCTAATCCAGCTGGAAGATAGTGATACTAACACAAACTTCCTTACTGACCAAAGATATTGTTGCAGCAGTGGTGGTTTGTGGAGTGTTTTTTTTTTTTTTTTTTTTTTTGAAAGAAAAGGCAGGAGCTCTGCCACTCAATTAAGCATAGAAATGAGTGTTTTATGTACGCATGGCACCTATTGGGCCAATCACACCGGTCATAGGGACGAAAATAGATACACCGCTCCCATTGTCAGTTTTTTTCACCCTGCTAAGGAAAAGGCCCTGCGCCTCTGTACGATGTCCTCGTTGGTCAATGAGGCAACCTGCTGTCCCGTTTTGAACTTGTGCTAAAAAATTCTCCTATTCTTCTCCTTCCACAAGTTCCACACGATAACTACAAGCCTTCCTAATGCAGTGTCAGTTTTCTTGCATATTCACAAAAAGGGGGTTAAAGGAACAATAGAAACTGGTAACAACTAATAAGAATCACGTGTTAGTTTGCTATGTATTGCCGTCAGCATATACTATTTGACTGGTTGATTGCCTGTACGCAAGGATGTTGGTGGCACTCGGACCTGAAACTTGATGTCTGTTGCGTGTTGACTGAGTCCAGCACCAGCAGCAGTCCATGACAGGGCGAAAGGGTCTTAACTACTTTTTTTTTTTACTATATATCATAAACAAACATGCATTGACATAATCATAATTGTTGGCAGGACATCCGCAACACATCGAGCCATCAACCCAGTCGACTTGGTCTGCCTGCACCACACCTCATGGGTGTACGACCACCACCAGGAATTTCAGGACAGGCTGTAGGAGCGAATGCCTACAGACATGTGCAACAGACTCCGACTCTCGATCAACTGAGGCACACACGGATGAACATGAACCAAACTGCACTGGCTGCCGCCAGCCCAACCACCTCTGCTGCACATGTCCGACCAGCCCAAGCAGACATCCAAAGCCATCTCTTTCCTACGCAGCAAAGCCAGGCACCGAGATCGCAACCAGTGCCACGGGCAGCAAGTCCGTCTCTACAGCGGGCGCCACCACACCTGCAACCACCCAGCTTACCACCCACTGCTCCAAGCACACCTCCGGCTGGATCTTCACATGGTCCTCAACCAGAGCTCCCTGTGGATGAGAGTTGGCGCCCCACGGGACAGATGAGAGGAAGTCTCACAGGCAATGCTTACAGTTCTGCAATTCGGCACTATCGGGGCCAGTCAGAGCAGCAGCAGGGCCAGCCTCGGCCTCCCAGCACTTCCGGCACGCGAAGGCCTCAGTAACTGTTGGGCATTGTGGTATTGTGTTAATTATCAAGCAGGACTTGGGCAGCTAATTTATCAAGAAATCTTACTTGATTCTTTGTGTTTTGGCACTATGATGAATCTAAGTTAGTGTAGGTCTGGAAGCCTAGCGATTTGTAGTGACAGTCCTCGGCTTATCTATCACGTACCTGTTTGTAACCACCAGTTTGTAACTAGCAACAATAGTTGGCACTTGGCAGCGTAGCATAGGACCAGTGTTCTAAAGAGCACTCTGATGATGTTTAATTTGTATTAGTATCAGGTAATCAATCTCTTTTGGACACAGTTTGGAATGTGGGAATTTAATGTTTCCTGTAATTGAACTGATTCATGTGGAATTCATGCGCGATTCTAGAGAAAATAAACGGTGAACTAGCGAACAATGAACTAGTGTACATGCTTTCTTTCGTGTGCTGCTGCGACGAAGGAAAAGAAGTAAACAGTCGATTAGTATCCAGTTGTGCTTTCTTTACCGAACTATTTCGAAGACAGAAACGGCGTATAGTTTTCGTATAGCTTTAATTATTTGCCTTAAATCTGTCCTTCGCTTCCTAGAATTGCCGGAATCGTTTATTCCAGAATATTATTAATCAGCCGAAATCAGCCGCTAACAGAACACAGAACATTATGATACATTTGCAGAAAAGGTGGAGACATTGATATATCAAGACCAAAAAAGAAAATAAAAAAAGGAACGAATTCAAAAAAAAAAAAAAAAAAAGAGGAACAAATTTAATTCACTGGCACAGGTTCATAGTGCTTTCAAAAATGTGCCCGTATCATGTAGACGTAGGCTGCTGTTTCCGGCGTGAGAGTTGTGACGTCAGTCAAATAGGTGCTGTGTCATCCGCCTGACCCCACCAGCTATATATCGGATCGACGGCCGCCCCGCATGGCCGCAGCGAGACTCCGTTGCGCGGCCGCCATCGTCACCGCCACCACAGCTGTCCCCGCCGCCGCAGCGCTCCCGCTCCGGCTTCGCCGGCACCCGGCTTTCCTCCACGCCCCCGCCGCCGTTTGTCTCCGGTTCTCGTCGTCGTGCCGGATCTCGGCGCCGAGGAGAGCCATGTCGTCGTTAGCGGCGGCGGCGCAGAGGACGGAGCACGAGGCCGGCGCGTGGTACGCGGTACCGGGACTCAGCCTCCGCGACCACCGGTTCGCCGTCCCGCTCGACCACTCCAGTCCCGACGGAGGGGACACCATCACCGTCTTCGCGCGCGAGGTCGTCGCCGGTAGGTCCGCTTGCTTGTCTGCTTCCCTCACCCCGACTGCGATCCACCGTCACTCGTGCAGTGTAGTGTTGGGCCTGTTATTTTCTGGATGCACGTGTGGGTGTGTTACGTTGGCTACGTTATGTCGTTATGTTTCGGTAAAAATTGGGTGCGTTATTTGGGAAGTACGGACGTAATTTACTAGATTTGGACATGAATCAAGAATCATGGCAGTGACTCATCGGTGCTACTCCATCAGGCCAACCTGCTTAACTTAATTCTAGGTATATGTTTCTGACAAACTAGGAGCAAATTTGTTTTGGAGAACTCACTAGTAAGTAGATCTTTGTCACCACTGCAATTATGCAAACAATTTCGCAACCTGCAAATGCAGACTTTAGTGAAGTCACTTGGTAAAACAATTTGGATTTAGCTGATGCGATGTATCTACTGGTTTAGGCTTGTATGTATGTGAATTTATCCTTATCATGTTGGGAGAGCTGGAATCACTACGTGCTTTAGTGTTTCTGTGGTTATAAAAAAATATTAATGACCCTCATATTTGAGCTATTCCAGCTGGGAAAGAAGGCGTATCTCTGCCTTATTTGTTGTACCTACAAGGAGGGCCTGGATTTGAGAGCCCTCGTCCCACGGAAGCAGGTGGGTGGTTGAAGAAAGCTTGTGAAGACCACCGCGTTGTGCTGCTAGATCAGGTAAGAATGCACGGTAAAATTCTTGGGTAGATCCTAAGTTCTCTCTGTCTTTGTTCTTCCCTTCCCTTTGTATTGTCTTGTTTTGACATCCTTCATCCTTCCTGTTTTCAGAGGGGAACAGGATTGTCCACACCGTTGACTCCATCATCTCTTTCGCAAATTACATCTGCTGCAAAGCAGGTGGAGTACCTGAAGCATTTCAGGGCGGATAACATAGTTAAGGATGCAGAATTTATCCGTCTACGTCTTGTACCAGATGCTAAGCCTTGGACAGTCCTAGGACAGGTATGCTATCTGACATCTGACACACACTTAGTAGATCAATCACAAGCCTATCTCTTCTCTATTAAATATTTCAACAGAAGAAATGTTTGTACTATGGGACAAATGCTCCTAAACTTGATTCTGAACTTCTAATAGTGGAAATAAGGTTGATGATTTCTTGATAGTCGTTAACATCAATCAAGTATGTGAAAATACACGGGGGCATGAAAGGTAAGGCTAACTATCTGTACTTTGCTCCTCTGCAGATAAAGCCTTAAAAAGACAGTGTTTAGTTATTGTCTTCATTCACAAAGTCATGTATTCTTTTGGGGATGTAGCACTCTGCTTATGGCACCGTATACATGTTCTTGATTGCAGAGTTATGGCGGATTTTGTGCCGTTACATACTTGAGTTTTGCTCCAGAAGGCCTGAAATCTGTTCTTTTGACTGGAGGGCTTCCACCACTTGGAGAGCCTTGCACTGCAGATACAGTGTACAGAGCCTGCTTTAAACAGGTTCAACAGCAAAACGAGAAGTACTACAAGAGGTATCCCCAAGATATACAAGTTGTGCATGAGGTTGTAAGATACTTAAGTGAATCTGAAGGGGGAGGGGTAAGTCACTTTAACAGTCAATATATCTGTGATGTTGGAAACTTGTTCTTATGCAGCACTGCTTTGCAGATTCTTCTCCCATCTGGTGGCCGGTTAACCCCTAAGATGCTGCAATGTCTTGGATTGTCAGGTTTGGGTTCTGGTGGTGGATTTGAAAGGCTGCACTATCTGTAAGAAACACATTTGATCTTCTCATTCACGATTCGAGGAAAGAACACAATCTATCTGATCTACACCATTTCTTGCTAAGGCTTGAGAGGGTGTGGGATCCTGTACTTGTCGCTGGAGCTAAAAAGAGAATTAGCTATTACTTCTTAAAAGAGGTGAAATTTCTTGTTACTCTTAATGTTGTACAACGTTTACATTTTAATATTCCAATGCTGATAACCTAACATTATATTCTTTAGTTCGAAATGTGGTTAGGTTTTGATCAAAATCCTCTTTATGCCCTCCTGCATGAGTCTATCTACTGTGAGGTAACTTTTGAACCTTAGACTAGTACTTACTATGTCATGGTACGACAACACTCCTGAAATCTTATCTTGTTTATGGTCATGTATTCAGGGCTCTGCATCGAAATGGTCTGCTGAAAAGATTCATGGTGAATATGGAAGCTTGTTTGATCCTATTAAAGCCACAGAAGAAGGCCGTGTTGTGTATTTTACTGGAGAGGTACTTGCTTGGACATCTTGCTGAACCCTTGGGTAAAATCAAGTTAAAAAGGAGCCTGTGCAATGTCAATAACCTGCCATGTATTATTCTTTAATATTGAGACAAGCTATAAGCAGAAGCTGTCAGCCATCCGACTGCTTTTTTTTTTTTTTTTTTGTTTACATCAATTCTTGTGCTCAATTTTTGTTGCGCAGATGGTGTTTCCTTGTTTGTTTGATGAGATCCCTGCTCTACGAGACCTAAAGGAGGCTGCCCATTTATTGGCTGAGAAGGAAGACTGGCCTCCACTATATGATGTCAGCGTGTTGAACAACAATAAGGTACCTTCTTTGTAATGATCATACCATAACTCATACTGTATTTGCTCAAAATAATTCATACTGTAAAAGAAGTTGCCATCTATATTGATATAATATACATGATCATTTATATTACTTAAAGTCCAGAAAAAACAAGTCGATATTTCCAGCTGAATCCAGTCGGGATTGCAGCTTGTTAATTTTATTATCAGTGCTTAGAATCCTTTTTAAACAACTTTAGTATTTGAATTTGGATTTCCATGAAGAGTGCGGAGTCCCCAGACAACTCTAGCGTACTATTAAGAATTCAGTTGCATATGCTGTTGTCTGTTATACACGTTTTATATAATAATTTTAGAAAATTAGCGGATGGGGTATATGCTTAGTAGTTTGCTCATCGCAATGGCATCCTGCAGGTTCCGGTCGCGGCTGCAGCATACTACGAGGACATGTACGTTAACTTCAACATTGCCAAGGAGACTGCCTCTCAGATAGCGGGGATCCGGCTCTGGGTGACCAACGAGTACATGCACTCAGGTATCCGTGACGGCGGCTCGCATGTCTTCGAGCAACTCATGGCTCTTCTGAACGGCAAGAAGCCTTTGTTTTAGCTATTTTTCGAAAACCATGTAGGTTCGAGAGTCAGTTGAGCTGAACTTACTATGATTGAAATGAGCCCGTTTGTTTTCTTGTAAATTAAAGTGAACAAAGGAATGATGTTTATGATATCCTTTGTGAACATCTCACGAATCATACATGTTTAACATTTTGAAAATTTTGTTTGCGACTACAACATAGAACTTGTCGCTAATAATGTTTAACATTTTGAAATTGGTCTGCTCGACAGTCACGTTCTGACTTCTGAGCAGTAATGTGAAACAAATGCTTTTGTGTTCATAAAACGCAAACAATTTGTGTTCAAAGTCCAAACAGATCCAGAAGTCACAGGTGCCATTGTGCCAAGAGAACTTTGTTTCAAACAGGTAAAACATGTTTGCTTCTTTTTTAACAATACAAATACAAAATTTTCTTTACAATAGGCCTAAGCCTCCTTTGCATGCTGATTCTCCCTGGCCCTAATGGCCCCCATGGATCTACAAAGAAGCTCAATTCCCCTTCACATACCAAAGGAGATAGCAAATAATTAGCTCTAGCTTCTCCCCTAGATTTTTGTGGCTACAACTATGTGTGGTGAAGAACAAAATTGTGAGCGACTACAAGCAACCACAGTAGATGCTACAAACTGCTAAATCTGGGCAGACAAGCAGCTTTCCATGTGTCCACAAAAGTGACGAGTCAGCTTTCTCAAGTTCTGCCTCTAGTTGCTGAGTTAAAATGGTCTTGGTGAACCACCAGGAATTTCTGGCTACTAAAAATTGTCATGCTGCACAGATGGAGCGCTTCCTGGTTTATCCATCATGGCTGGAGGCCTGAAACTTAGATCTGCTAAATCCCCTATTCAGCACCCCACCAAGGCCGCATTATACCATACTTGTTAGCCGACTAGCACTAGCCACCGACCCTTTCCTTCGTCGGCGGCGTTTTTGTTGCACTCTACAACTAAGATACAACATAAGGCCTGCATGTTGGAGAAAGGAATAAGGAATGGAATAAAACATCATGTATTCATAACTTAGTCAATTAGTGTTTGTTACTGACAAGCTGTGGCAGCGAAGCAAGGTACCATCCATTGGCTTGCCATCAACATTCCTATGTCAACCTGCAAAACAAAAATCAGCATAGTCCAGCACTGTCCAGTGGATAAATTGCTAGTAACTGCTTCCCGCTTAAGAAAAGCTAGTTTATTTATTCTGTTCACTAAATATATGCCATGAACTATCTTCTAACTAAAGAATGCATGATTATTGAAAGCAAAAACCTCTACACAACTCTGACCTACACTCCTACACGAAACAACACTTGAACTTCTAATATGCATTGACATCCTACATAGGGAAAATATTGTTCCCTATAACCTTCTCTCTCTCTCTCTCTCTCTCTCTTTTTTTCACTAGACCAGAAATACTATAGTTAGGCCTTGTTTGGTAGGGCTCCTCCTTTTTCACTGAAAAATGGTTCCTCCTACTAAACTGTTTGGTCCGTAGGAGCAGGATCCAAAGACGAGCTCTACCAAACAGGGCCTAAATCCTTTTAATGGCTCTATGTTATCATCTGGAGCTAAAAGCTACTAGACAAGTTCTATCAGTAAAAACTATTGGATTTGTGCATATAGTGCAAACTATGATGGTAAAGCTCAAACTGGTCCCGTAAGTTACAATTCTTCTTTCAGTAATATAAGCAAGTCAATTATTTTTCATGTATTGTAATTCAGTTTTAAAAAAATTCAAAGTTCAAGATGCATACCTCCTCATGACCAATAAATCCAAAATAATCTCTTTTATCATCAAATTTAGCAGCATTTGGTGTCGAAAGATTTCTTTGAAGCCTTTCAACTTTATCTTGTCTACTGTCAGTAGTTTGTATTGTTACATTGGGAGGACTAGAACTTTCATGCATCTGGTACTCTGGAAGCCTTCTTGATGTGCCTGTTGGTTGGACACCATAACCTTTTGTTCCCCAAACCTCAAACCGGGAATCTTGGTGGCAGATCAATTCCTTGCCAACAACTGTAGAATATGTTGAAAAATTAACATCCGTTCTACGTGATGGCTGATGGATATTCTCAAAAACTGGAAACTTTAACTGTGCTGCCTCTGAGAAAAGGACAGGATCTTTCATTCTGTTGCCAGTGAACTCCAATAGTTTTTCTCAAAAGCCAATAGCAGTTTGTTACCATGTGACTACTGTCAAGACAATTTGAATCACCATAGACCGCAATCCTCCCTTCCCCTGCTTCCATTACTCCAAGAATTGAGGAGAGCTACAACAAAGAGAAACCAATAAGCCTCACAAATTAATATGTACAACAATATAATATATTTATATAATAATGTAAAACAGTACCATCAGACAAGATTATTGAGTCATACAATGTGATCAAAACATGTTTAATCTACTAGAAGAATTGAACACCGAATGGCTAATTGTGGTCGTTACTCATTAGCATTCAGTATTCCGAAGGAATACATATTTAATATCAGTTCTCATCACTAACAATATTCGCTCTGATGGGTGTACCATTTCCATATCAAATTTAGATTTTTCAAACTAACTGAGTACTTCCATTAGGACAAAAGCTTACACATTAGGACAAAAGCTTACATTACAATTTCTTTTAGAATTTAGGAATAATGCATTTTAGTAAACTGATATGTGGAGTAATCTAAACAACCGGACTTTTTATTTAGGCAACAGAGAGTAAAAAATGCCAAGTTAGCGCAGATCTTCATCATCATTTAGTTAAGAATCTGCACCCGCAGACATAGAGATGGTCTCATAAGTATTGAACTAAAAGGCCATATCCACTAACCTTGCTTTTCCCCTGGGTGCTTTCTGTATCCAGTGTTCCTATGTGATCTTGCACTGTCTTTGAGTTTTCCTGGAGCTGGAAGCTATGCAAGAAACCTCCCGCTGGAAATTGCACTATATCAGTTCCAGAAGCATAGTGGGTCTGCTCACCATTGATTGAGAAGTCACCAGTAAGTATTTTGTCCCCCAAAGCAATGCCAAATGGTGCCAGAAGTTCGTTAATTGCAGGAATATTTGCACCTCCAGTAATTGGAGTCCACCAACTTCGGGTATTCTCATCAAAGAATGTCATCTTAACCATGGTATCAACATGGTACCACTCAGCAAAGACAGCAATACCAAGTCCCTTGTGTATAACATCATCCCTAAGTTTCTGAATCTCTTCATCAAAGTATTCGTCCTCAAGATCAACCATAAGCAATGTCCCATAATTGCTTGCGTCAAAGCAAGTAAGTGGTGATCCAAGTGTCTCAACGTAGTACCCTGCATCTCTTAACATGTTGAACAGAATGTGAAAGTTTGTGTGCAAGTGGTCACCATGCCAGTCAAGGATATCATTATGAACATTAAGGGAATCCCTTGGGACATATCCCGAGGGATACTTAATATTATGATATTGGTCCCACAGTATCCTTTTTGACCTAACAGGTGTTGGAACTACCTTGATCTTCAAGTTTAGAACACATGTACTACTCCGTGGGCTGCTCTCTCCATGAGCTGCTGGGGTATAAATAGTCAGAGTAACATTGCCACTTATTATGCCTGAAAACTGAGAACCCTCATCTTTAACTTGCAAATGTAGAGCAAGATATCCCGTCCAGGGCCAGATGACATCTGAGTAGGTGAAGTGAACACTAAGAAGATTGCCAATATCCTCAGAAGGTTGCCATAAAGGTTGATCCTTCACATAACCAATCACCCCCATCCCGTTCAGAATTGTAGCATTGAAGATTACTGGCATAGCTCCAGCATACATAGGTTGACGACAAAAGGGCCAGAAATATGGACAGTCGGTGAAGTCAAGCATAGTAGGAAATATGCTTGCACGTGGTTGGTAATTTTTCAAGATTTCATATGACTGCCAACTGGGAACAAATGGTACAATAAGTGAGTATGATGTTGAGCAATGCAATGGAAAGCAAATATCAATATGATCCTCTCTCTGGATCCTAAACGAATACACCTTAATGTCGTAAAACAAAGGAGATATGGAATAATATAAATTTGAAAGCAATAGTTGGAAGTTCTTGTGCGACAGCTGCTGCGGCGGCAACCACTCCTGCAGCTACCATTCTTCACAGTGGCAGCTGCAGAAGCACAACCGAGCAGGCTGGAAATTTCCAACAACAGGGAATAGAGCTTTGTAATTGTGATTTTGTAATTTATGAAAAAGGCATCCAAAAAGGGGATAAGGAACTCACAGATCAAGCCTGCCAGCACCTTGTTCATACATGTTTGGCCCTGAAAGTTTAGAAGCGCCCTCAACAAGGGCCTGTTTCATAGCAGCAGGGTTAAGGATCAATTTCCGCTTGTCTTCAGGTATAACACTAACAAGCAAGCATACTACACCAGCAACCACCGGGCTTGCTACACTGGTGCCTGAAAGGGTCTTACAGCCTGTGCTGATCTTCGATCCAATTATATCTCGACTATATGCAACAACATCAGGTTTCACACGACCATAACTGCAGAATAGAATATATACTTCTGAGAATGCTACTTTTTTTCAGTGAGTGACATGAAGCGTGTGTGTAAAAGACAATGGTTACACTGAAAGGTCAAACTTTTTACCATTATACACAACTATATACAATATGTATTCACCTTTGTGTTGTAAATTACAAGTTGGAAGCAAAGAAACAGCTTGTCATCATGCACCAGAAAAAACTCAAAATTAAATTTTTATGAAGCAAAATTCTCATAAAAAACATGCACAATAGAAGTAATTGCTGAATCGTGCTTCATCAATTCCACTATTCCCATGAAGTATCATAAGATAAAAGCAACGGAGCATGCCCACAAAAGAAAATATTAAGATGTCATATGTTACTTCAAGCATGAGAAATAGCACAGGACCATCTTATGTTCTAGTGTGCAGACTGCAGATGATCAAGTTTAGTAAGAATGAATCTGAAAAGTACATCTTATATATGGGACGAACTATCAAACATAGCTTAAAAACATCCAATTGAGTTTTGAAGAAGACTATATGCATGGGACCTTACACAATCATGATAACAGTTTCATGTGCTTTGCACATTGATGAGACATGTGAGTAGCAGCCATGAAAGCTAATTTGTTTTTCAATAGAAGTCCAATCACTATTGTTTATAGAAATGATGAAACCAGACCAAGATAAAATTGTAAAAAAGAAACAGCAATGACTGTATCACCAAGATAGAGAATATACCCATGAGGAAGCTCCCACGTAGTCATGCCTCTAGAGGAAAATGAAGCTATATGGTTATTGTAATCAATACCACCAACGCCAATAACATCGCTTTGATCAGCTGGGTTGTTTAATGTGCCATAAAGAGGCCCGTCATTACCAATAGCTGATACCATAATAATGTTGTTTGCTGTGAGCTCCCAGACCTACAGAACCAGCCCATAATGAAAATTTCAAGTTTCACTAGAGACCCTGTTTAAAATACTGTTAACAAAAGGATTTTTTTTTTCACTCATTAAGCAGCAAACATGGTATATACTGATATAGTAATAGTTTTTATGTTAATTTTACAGGGCCCCTTTTTTGTGCTCAATGATAGAAAATATGGATAGCAAGGAAAAAACATAAAAACTACAAATACAAATACAAAACCAAAGCAAATGTACATCATATTTTATAAAAAGGACTATCAGAACAGTCAGGTAGCTACCAAAACAGTTGAGATGTGTGAAAGCATAATAAACAATAGTAAAATCATCACCAGGCTGTGTACCTTTTCCACAAAGGGAGATCCAGGTAATCAGGTCCACCAATGCTCAAGTTCAAAACATCCATACCGGTAGCTATTGCGTAGTTAAATGCATCCAAGAACCATGATGTGTAGGATATCTGCACTGAGAACAAGACGAAATTCTCAAAATCTTACCAGTATGCACTCCAATGGAATGGTACTATGTACATTTGTCAAAAAATTAGCATGTCCATGATACCATAAGTTTACTATGATTCATATAAAACATGTTAGAGTTGGACTTATTTTTCTTTTGTGACATAAGTTGTTGAAATTGTGTTTTGTAGACCTTCTAGATATCCAAACTGTCACTTTATGAGAAGGTAGTAAGATTTGACAATACCAAAAGTTGCATATTCAGCCAAATCCAGTACCTGAGCATCTGTGAAGACTCGAAAAGCATATATCTCGGTATCAGGTGCGAATCCAGGGCATTCTGCATCTTGGCCAGCTATAACTCCTGCTACAAATGTTCCATGCCCAAGGTTATCATTTAGTGTGTCTTCATTTGTCCAATTTGTGCGCTCCTACAAAATTAGCCTCTTAAGTAATGTTTTTCACCTTGCTTCAAGAAAAGAAGAATCCCGGGGGATGCAATTCCAAAAAACAATGGGAGATTAAGATTTTCTGCAACATCGTCTAATCTGGCAGAAAGTTCTGCTTTATTTTTCCATGAGGGAACTAGATATGGTCGGTTTGCTCTTAAAGTTCCAATGCATGATTATTTGACACGAATCAATGCAACAGATCAAGTGCTAATGTGGTAAGAAAAATGGAAGGAAATTAAACCCAAACAATGGTATGATATTACACATGTTATTCAAGCCCTGTTTGGCATAACTTAAACTTATGTATAACAGTATAAACTAGCTTATGGACAGCTGTCGTGAAAAGCAGGTTTCTGAAGAAGCTACGAGCCTAAGAAGGCTATAAAAGCTATACGTTTGGCAGCCTAGCTTTCTCCAGCATTTTCATGGGATCTCTCCTGTGGGATCCAGGTGTCATTGAGAGCTCAGCTTCATTCATTCCTCTCAGCCGATTGGAGCGGCGGTTGCTGGTGGTCGCGTTGCACCACCCTGGATTGGTCGTCAGCTCCCAAGGCAAAGCCAAGTAAGAATTGGATCGTGGCCTCAATAATCAGCTATGACATCTGGGTTCAAGTGGACGAGTTGTGATTGGGAAGGAGCACACACATAGAGCCATAGGAGTGGGGGCTGGCGGAGTACAAGTGAGGGCCAGCTTCTCAGCAGTGGAATGACTCCGCGGAGTCTGAGAGCTTGGGCTATGGAGGGGCCTTGGTAAAGCAAATCCCGCTATAGAAGTGGCCTCAGTCGAAACAAATCTCAACAATGGGTGGCGTAGGCATCAAGCGAGATGGCGGAAAATCTTGTTTCCAGCTAGGGCAGCAGTAAAGGATCTTGTCGAGGGAGGGCAAGTGCAGGCAGAGGCAGCATGAAAATAAGTGGTGCCAAACAGGGCCCGAAGAGTCAAGACCAGACCAGCAGCATGCACTTACTTCAAGGTTTGTTTCATTGCCTTCCAAATTCATGCATTTTGAACTCAACATCATTGTTGATGAAAACAAACGTAAAAGTATACCTTAATATTGCGAAAGTGTGGATGATCGGCCCGAATACCAGTGTCAAAAATGGCCATTTTGACTTTCTTGCCAGTGAAGCCTCTTCCCCATAATCGTTCAGCTCCAAAAAGTGATGTAACTTGTGATTTCTGTCAAATAACACATTATATATAATATTAAAACATGAAAGCATAGCCATATACATAAATCATATAATGATCAAACGAGTTTGGTTATTTGTGACCGTATATATCCATTGATCAAATACATGAAAATTACAATTATAGTAAAAAAGCTTGGTCAAATGAATATTGTCAACTGTCAGATTACCATAAAACTACCATTAAATAATTACATCGCAATGGGTAACTGAACTTCTCCTCAACAAGCTGATATCAGAAAAGTAGCAATCCCCAAAATGGACTGAGCAATTAAAACTTTAAAAGATAGGTGCTAAATATTTTTTGTGTCTTTTCGTGATGGATTGTCCAAATTTGCAGTTTACCAGAAATGCTTGAATGAGCATTGTAGTGATTAAAACTGGTATTTGACAGAAAGACAATATGCCTTCAACATGAACCTTACAATCTGATGAATATAAATTTTCCATTTCCAAAGATAAAGGCAAAAAAAGGGGTAAAATATTGAGATTCTAAGTATAAAGCATTCAACAGTCTAATCCAAAACTTTGCATGATAGCTGCTAGCTTTATACTAATCCATATGGTGCTGGTATCTTTCTATGTATCACAATGAACTACTTATAACATTGATGAACAGGGTTGGATCTCAGTGCCATACAGCCATGCTATTTCAGAAAAGACCTAATTTCATTATACACTGACTCATTTCAGACTCTAAACTATAATCTGAGATCATATCTGTAAACAAGTATCAAAGAAGCCACATGGACTACCTCCATTCTTCTAATACCCAAGTTCTGAAGTTGCTAACGCTTGATTATCAACACTATGAAAAAAAAAAATACAGGCCCAGTGCTTTTCACTGACAGACGAAACGATTGTTCATTTGGCATTCAAAAGCCACAATACAAAGACACGCTCAACACAAAGAAACAATCTTGCACCGATCTTTGGTGTTAGTAACAAGAGCAGAGGTCGTGTACCTGCGAAAGAAGCCTGCGCCCCCAAGTAGCCGAAGACGAATTGCCCGTCTCTCCGCCACCCTCCTCCTCGCCCTCAAACGACATGGCGGTGAACAGCTTCCCCGCCCGGGCGGCCGCGGCCGACCCGGCGCCGCCACCGACGACGACAGGGGGACCGCGAGTAGGTGGCGTCGGCGTGCACGTCCCGCACACGGCCGAGCGCCCGCACGGCCGCCACGACGGCCTCGCGGTGCGCGTCGCGGATCTCGAGCACCGCGAAGTCGGTGGGGAACGCGGCCGCGGGGTTCCGCCGCTCCACCCACCGCCACGCCGCCGCGGGGGCGGCGCCACGTAGCCCCGCGTCCAGGTACTCCCGGTGCTCCTCCGCGCGGCGGTACTCCAAGAACCGCACCACGTGCCTGGACGCGGGCGGGGTTTCCCCTTCGCCGCCGCCGCCGCCGCCGCCGCTGCGGTGGGGGAGCAGTAGGGAGGGCAGGGGCAGGATGCGGAGCGCGAGGAGGAGCAGCGGGAGCAAGGCCGCGTATGCTAGCCGCTTCTCCATCACGGGAAGCGGCGGCGGCGGCGGTGGCGGTGGCGGCGGCGAGATGGATGGATGGATAGCCGCCGCCCGCCGAAGATCGGCGGCAGGTCGCCGGCAACGCGTGCGTGCGGGGCAGCGGAGGGGAGGAGACAACGAGACGCGAAGGACTCCTAAATTGCTGCGCCGGAGACGTTTACCACTGGTAATAAAAGTAATTATTCAGTGGGCTTCATTCGCCCTCCAGCTGAGTTCTGACTTTAATCGTTGGATTTGTGAAAGCCCCGGCCCATGATGATAACCGACTGAGATTGGGCCCATGAAGAAATATAGCGCGAGACGAGCCCCAGCACCAAGTAAACCAAGTCCAACTCGTGAGGGGTGAGTGAGGCGGTGCGAGTGCGGGAGCGGGAGGTTGGAGCTGGTTGTTCCGTTTAGTCCCACCTCGGAAGAGGAGAGCAGAGAGGGAGGGGCAGGCGAGTACAAGATGCGGGGGTAGGCTACCTGTTGAAACCTTCTTTGCGCTTGGGGCAATGACGCAGCTTATGAGGTCATACCGAGGCGCGTCAATTGCTGGTTGAAAACTATTTCCAAACCCCCTCTTTGGCCCTCCGGGCCACTGAGAATTCTCGGAAGGGCTCCTTCTCTTCGGAGAGGGGCCCTACAAAAAAAAATATTTAAATATTTTTCTAGTGAAATTTAAAATAATTGTCGTTTTGAGCCAATTGTTGTGGAAGGTAAATTAAAAGTGGAAATAAGAAAATATTCGAGCTTTGTTCTGGTCGTTTTCCTAAATTCTTTTGACTTTGTCTTTAAAAGTACTTTTATAAGTTTGTAAATTATATGAATAGATTTATTTAAAAAAATACTTTCATAAAATTATACATATCACATTTCTATAAATATTTTTATAATATTGTGTTTTTGGAGGCCAAGGCGAATTTTTTTTTACCTCTTCAACGGAGGAGTATGTGGAATTATTTGCAAATTAGCTCTAATAAAATTTTGTCTAGCCATTTTCTCGAGCTTCCTCAACTGCATTAACTTATTGTAATGTTGTTGACAATAAGTACATGGTTTGCCGTCGCAAGGCGATGTTGCATCGTCAAATGATCCTTGCTCATGTATGTTTATTTAATAATAATAGTATGGTCATGAAAATAGAATGGTTGTAAAATGGTGTTCATCCGTTGTTTCATGGGAGCCATTGTTATAAATGGTGTTCATCCGTTGTTTCATGGGAGCCATTGTTGTAAATGGTGTTCATCTCTTGTTTCATGGGAGCCATTGTTATGTATGAGATTAAACAACAATTATTAAGGCTCTGCTATGCGTCCTGAAACTAAGATATCCTTAAGGCATTGAATGTGGAGTACTCATTTTAATTCCAACGGAGTACCTGCCTTCTTCTTTCCTCTTGTTGTTTTCTTCTCCTCTCGCCACAGTAGAACCCGCCGCCCACCGCTTTGTCACGGCGTTGTTGTTCCGCATTATAGCTCCGCCATGGAGTGGTGACCTACTCCCCCCTCTCCCCTAACCTAGCCCAACCACTTCCATCGCCAAAACCTTAAGGCTGCCATGCCACCATCCTCATTATCTAGTCCCCTACCTCTCTTGTGCCCCTTCTAACTTGGCATTTCCACAATGGTAATAATAGTTAGTGTTACTCTACGTAATTACCGACGTGGAGGTGAGAGACAACAACAAAGATTATTTTATATTATTGAATCCACATGCTCCTCTCACATGTTCTTGTGCTACGTGAAATAATCTAGTTATTTGATGTACCCCCTTCCAAACGACACACTTACCTCTATTTTTTCCTTGTCACATCATATCTAGATAATGAAATTCCCTAACCATTGTGCCCCTTCTAAGCTCATGGAGTTGGGAGGCAGAGAGGGGTAGGAGAAGAGAGAGAAAAAGGAGCGTGTTGGAGTTGCTGGAAATATGGCAGTCAAACCGGCACGAGAGGTGATTGAAATCTAGAAGTGAACAAATTTAAAATATAGCACCATAATCATTTTTCATCAAGAGAGGATTTGCTGAAAGTTGCAAGTTAGTGAAACGTTTTTTAAGGATCAGGCTCATCATTTGCTAATCCGTAGGAAACACATTTTCGACAATCTTGGGTTACAATTGGAACAACGATGTTGGGATGAACATAAGCAACTCGATCTGGATCTAAATCTGAATCCACTTTGCGCCTTTGACTTGCGTCCATTTGAAGATCAAAGTGCTGACCTCCTCGCCTCGCTCTAATCTAATCACATGCAGATGCCGCTCCGTCACTCTCCTTAAACCCCCAGCTGATTACGCGGTCGCCGTCGCCGTCGGCCACCGCCAGCCCATGTGCCCTCCCTCCCCGTCGCGGCCGACACGTCGTCCCCACTAGTCCGCCCTTTCTCCCACTGACACCGGGCCCCACCGTCAGCTAGGCCCACCCGTCATACTCCGTTCTGCAGCTCCCCAGTTGCCCCACCCCGTGCTCACCTGCTCGGGGAGTCGCGGCGCACGCCTCCCGTCCGCCTTGCCGTTTGAACACTCGAGCTCCAGAGCCATTTACGGCATCGCATCGCGCACTCGTGCCCCGCGACTCCTTCGATCCCCTCGTGGCGGTGGCGCGTCGTGCGGGCGTGCGTGCAGGCGGGCTCTGCTAGAGCTAGATCTCGGAGGAGCGGAAGGGAGACAACCAGGGAGGAGGGAGTAAGGCTGCGGCGCCCCGCATTTCGCCGAGCACGATGAGGGCGCGTCGGGTTGGGGCGTTTCTGCTGTTTGCGGTCCTAGCGCTCGCCGCCGCGTCGGCGGCGCGGCTGGACCTGGACGACGACGACGACGACTCGGGCGTGCTGGACGAGCTGCTGGCCATCGACGAGGAGGCGGAGCGGGGCGGTCTGGACGCGGCGGGGGAGCGCCGCGGAGGCGGTGCGGCGGGCGCAGTCGATGGTGCTGGCGCTCGACAACGACAACGCGCGCCGCGCCGTGGAGGACCACGCGGAGCTGCTGCTGCTCGGGTACGCGCCGTGGTGCGAGCGCAGCGCGCAGCTCATGCCCCGCTTCGCCGAGGCCGCCGCCGCGCTGCGCGCCATGGGCAGCGCCGTCGCATTCGCCAAGCTCGACGGGGAGCGCTACCCCAAGGCGGCCGCCGCCGTCGGGGTCAGGGGATTCCCTACCGTGCTCCTCTTCGTCAATGGCACGGAGCATGCCTACCAAGGCCTCCACACCAAGTGAGGATGCTGCTTTGCTCTCTCTCGTCTCTTTTTCGTTGTATTATTACTACCAATTAATCGTTTGCTGGAGTATCCTTCGTGTGCCTGACCAATTGACTGGGAATTATCTGTATCTCATGTTGATAGGGACGCCATAGTTACTTGGGTAAGAAAGAAGACTGGTGTGCCAGTCATTAGGCTTCAGTCTAAGGATTCAGCTGAGGAGTTCCTCAAAAAGGACCAGACCTTCGTTATTGGTCTATTCAAGAATTTTGAGGTACTTGTGTAATATTAAATGCTGCCTCTGAATAAATGTGTCATTTTCAAGTTTTCTTTTGCTCAAAATTTAAAAATTGTGAAATAAACTTTATCATCTGTTCAATTTGTGTTCATCCATATCCATGTTTTGGCAGGGAGCAGAACATGAAGAATTTGTGAAGGCAGCAACCACAGACAATGAAGTACAGTTTGTAGAAACCAGTGATACTAGTGTTGCCAAAGTTCTATTTCCAGGTATTACATCGGAGGAGAAATTTGTGGGCCTCGTTAAAAGCGAGCCAGAGAAGTTTGAAAAGTTTGGTAAGTATTTGGTAAATTTTACTGGAGAAAAGATACTGAATACTGAAACAAATATCCTTGCTTAAATTGCAATTCTTGTTCTACAAGCAGTAACTCATACAGTGGGATTTTTTGCAGATGGAGAATTTGAAGAAAAGGCAATCTTGCGGTTTGTGGAGCTCAACAAGTTCCCCCTAATTACTGTATTCACTGAGCTCAATTCGGGCAAAGTATATTCAAGCCCTATTAAGCTACAGGTTGGCACCCTCTGCCTTTTCTCTACTTTGCTCATCAATCACATGTTTAGGATCCCAGGTGTTCCCAAATTTACTAAAAGGGCACCAGCTATTTATGTTTCAGTTCATCTACAATAAATAGTTTAACTGTATAATGACCCCTAAAAAAATTATAGTAGACTTATAATCCTTATGAAATGACAGTTGATTTACTCTCACAAATTTGTTCTAGGTCTTCACCTTTTCGGAGGCTTATGACTTCGAAGATCTTGAATCTATGGTTGAAGAAATAGCCAGAGCATTCAAGACAAAGGTGCCAACATATCGATGCTTTTATTTTGTTTCTGACCATGATCACATCACCTGAATGGCTATTTTCGTTAAACATGTTTTTTCCACGGTGTTGCAGATAATGTTTATATATGTGGACACCGCTGAAGAAAACCTTGCAAAACCATTCCTCACTCTTTATGGTCTTGAATCAGAAAAGAAGCCTACTGTAAGTCTCATGTTGGATTCATAATTAATAATTTAATATGTATGTCCCTTTGGTCGTAAATGCATGAGGGCACATGTGTGCTGTTGCTGACTTGGATAATCGATTTAAGGTAGTGGGTGATAATAATAGCAGTTACTACTCTGGGGACATGAGCTGACAATAGTCAAATCTTTTTCTCTGTTGGTTAATTCCATAGATTTTTTTGATGTACTAAAATTAGAAAGTTCACCAGGTTACAGCATTTGATACAAACAATGGAGCCAAGTATCTGATGGAAGCAGATATCAATGCAAAGAACCTGAGGGTATTGAGATTTTTATTTTGATATTATGTTGAATTACCTGACCACTTGAGGCAGTTACTTAACTGTATTGTGTTGCTGGACAACAGGAGTTCTGCTTAAGTCTTCTGGATGGCACACTGCCGCCGTACCACAAATCAGAACCAGTGCCTCAGGAGGTAAGCTTTATTTATTTGCTTAAATATTTTAAGGTGTATGTAGTACTGAGATTGAATTCCTGAAGCATTCTAACCTTGAAATAATCATAGGTTAAGACCTTATAAGGGTACATCATTGTAATTTGGCATTTCTGGAATATGTAGTTCAACATTTCTCAGTAACAATCTTCTCTTGACATTTCATAAGAATGTTTAAAATTGGAAAACAACATCCAATGGGAGTCCACAGGTGTGGGGTGTGTGAAAACCAACTTACATGGTCTTTATGTTGGTACTGAGCTGTTGTTTTGAAATGTTTAGGGTATTTTCCTTTTGTGAAATTTGTTTAACCACTAAGCAGTATGTTTGACCCTCCATTGTGCAGAAGGGACTTGTTGAAAAGGTCGTTGGTCGTACATTTGATTCTTCTGTGCTGGAAAGTCATCAAAACGTCTTCCTTGAGGTATATGGTGTTTTTTTCATTTGTTATATCTCTTCTCATTCTCAATGTACATATTACTTACAGTCCTTTTTAAAATGAAAGGTTCATACACCTTGGTGTGTTGACTGTGAAGCGATAAGTAAAAATGTTGAGAAGTTGGCCAAGCATTTTAATGGTTTGGACAGTCTTAAATTTGCACGCATAGATGCTTCTGTCAATGAGCATCCCAAATTGAAGGTGAGTCAACCCATTATCATCCAGGAAAAGGCATGGAATTATCAATAATTGTCACTTTCTCTATCATGTTCATGCATCATAAGTTGCCAACTTGCAGTGCAATTTTCTATGTAGTATCAGTATTCTGTGCTTTAGCTTGATTAATGCTTATCAAGTGCATTTCACCTACATAAGGGCTTGTTTGGATGTACTCGTATCCAATCTCAATTGCTATGTGTTTGAGTGAACTGAGGTGGAGATTAAATTAAAAGTTTCACTCAAATCCACTTCAACACATGGATTGAAGTGAATACGAATGCATCCAAACTAGGTCTAACCGTCTAAGTGTGTGTCGAATACTTTCTGAGGCGTAAACTTATATGGTTGCAACTATGTCTATAAAAACAGTGTGCTCACAAGCACACATGCAGACTGCCAGCTACATGTATGGACATTGCCCACACTCCACACACGTAGGGAACTAGGGACACAAATGTTCACAGTTCATCCATTCTTCATGATCGAAATTTGTAGAAGATGAGATTCTGGATGATTCGCTGCACATGTTGGCTAGTCCCCCCCGTGGAGGTTTTCCATTTACTGTTTGGAAACAGTTTAAACACTGTATGAAATAACTGAATCGACCACGTCCATCCAAAGCTAGCAAATATAATACATGTAAACTCTTGGTTAGAGGTACATTGCTTTGGCTACTGGAAGCAAAGTTTAATGCATCTGCATGCCTGCATCTCCAAGTGGGTTTCTAAAATTTTAAACTTTGCGTTACAATCGTCCATGTTTATGAGCAGGTGAACAATTACCCAACGCTATTCCTTTATCTTGCTGAAGACAAAAGCAACCCGGTATGTCTACAGAAACAAATGCAAGCATGCTGTTAAGCTGATTCTTTTTGGGCACGCGTTAGTGATGTGCTGATTTTGCCTTTTGGAACGCAGATCAAACTTTCAAAGAAATCAAGCGTCAAGGACATGGCCAAACTCATCAAGGAGAAGCTGCAAATATCAGATGTCCAGACAGTAGCGGCTCCTGACAATGTCAAGGATGATGTGGAGACAGTAGTGGCTCCTGACAATGTCAAGGATGAGCTATAACCTGTGGTAGACATCTCTGGCGGCTGAGTCTGAGTAAAGCTAGGGTCCAGTGAAGGGAAAATTGCAGCATGTCTGCGTGTTTTGCGCCAACCTGATAACAGAACTCGCTTTGTTCGCGTGCTGTAACTTGTGTTAAGTTGACTACAGACAGTGGTATAGAAAATAGGTATGCAAATCAAATAAACATGTAAATCAATTTTAATGGGGTTCAGTTCATACATGAATATCCAGGGTAGTACCAGGTTCTCATTTCTAATTCAACATAAATAAAACAAGAGCATCTTGGTTTCTTTTATCGGAAGAACTCCAGTGTTCAATAAAGATGAACCAATTGACCTGCTGTGACTTGAAGTGTTCAAGGCCGCCGTCGCCGGCGAGATCCTCGTAAGCCCATGTCGTTGGTCGTTGAGCTCCTTGCTCTCCCCCGCCGGCGACGGCGCTGCCTTTGCGGAGGCTGCCTGAGGAGGAGCGCGCGAGCGGTGGGCATCACCCCATCACAAAGCTAATAGTAGTCGCTCAAAACCACCTGCCTCTTCGCATGCAAATGCAATGCAACTGACTCGTTCACGGTCTCTCTGGACCAACCAGACTCGTCACTCAACAAACCTCCCGCTCCCTGCTCCGAACCCCAACAAGAAGAGTATCGGCAGATCGAGACTCGGCGTCGATCGACCGCCACGCCGCCGCCGGCCGCCATGATCTCGTGGCACGACCTGTACACGGTGCTGTGCGCGGTGGTGCCGCTGTACGTGGCGATGGTCCTGGCGTACGGCTCCGTGCGGTGGTGGGGCGTGCTGACGCCGGACCAGTGCTCCGGCATCAACCGCTTCGTGGCCGTCTTCGCCGTGCCGCTCCTCTCCTTCCACTGCATCTCCACCAGCGACCCCTACGTAATGAACCTCCGCTTCATCGCCGCCGACACGCTGCAGAAGGTCCTCGTCCTCGCCGCGCTCGCCGCCTGGTCGTACCTCCCGGCGGCGCGCGGCCGGGATCCGTTCGACTGGTCCATCACGCTCTTCTCCCTGTCCACGCTGCCCAACACGCTCATCATGGGCATCCCGCTCCTCGTCGCCATGTACGGGGAGTACTCGGGCGACCTCCTGGTGCAGGTGGTGGTGCTCCAGTGCATCGTGTGGTACACACCCTGCTCGTCCTCTACGAGTTCCGCGCCGCGCGGGTGCTCATCGCGGGCAGTGCCCGGACGGCACCGCGGCGGCGTGCATCGCCGACGTGCGCGTCGATCCGGACGTGGTGTCGCTGGGCGGCAGCCAGGCGGAGGCGCATGCCGAGCTGGCGCCGGACGGCAGGATGCGCCTCGTCGTGCGCCGGTCCACGTCGGCGTCACGGCGGTCCCTGGCGGCCGCCCCCGCCGCGACGCCGCGGCCGTCCAACCTGACGGGCGTGGAGATCTACTCGGTGAGCTCGTCGCGGAACGCCACGCCGAGGGGGTCCACCGGCATGGCGCACGCCGACATCGCCTTGCCACCGTACGGCGCGTCGTCCCTGCGCATGTCGAGCTTCGGCGCGGCGGACCTCTTCTCCCTGCACCCGACGCCGCGGCCGTCGAGCTTCGACGAGCAAGCGGTGCGCGCTAGATCGGTCGCCATGGTGGCGCCCAGCAACGACCCCAGAGACGCGCACATGTTCGACTGGAGCTCCGGCGGGTCCGCGACGTCGGAGGTGCGCGGCTTGCCGGTGTTCCACGGCGGCGACCTCCACCGCGGCATGGACTCCCGCCGGCTGGTCCCCTCCGAGGCGGCCCCTAGAGGTCAGTCGTCACAGGTGAACAATTGAAGCAAATACATAGATAAACGTGCAAGCACTGATGGTCGTCGGCGCATGCGCCTGCGTACGCAACGCACGCGGGTTTTTGTGTGTTTCAGCGATGCGGCCGGGGGATCGCGTCGTCACGGGCTTCCCGGCGGACGCCGGCGGGCACGACGCGCTGGCGAAGCTGGAGTACGGGTCGACGGAGGAGGAGCTGAAGGACGGCGGCGACGGAACTGGAGGGCAGCAGCAAACGGCAGCACCGGCCGGCGTGATGTTGCGGCTGATCGTCACGATGGTGTGGCGGCGGCTGATCCGTAACCCCAACTCGTACGCCAGCGTTGTCGGCCTCATTTGGTCTCTCATCTCGTTCCGGTAATCCATTAATTCTTGCATTGGCCACGATGCTAGTATATATATACATATTTGCGTTGTGTGCATCAGAAATTCAGAATCATAGTATTTCAGCACCTTGGCTTGTTTTGCATTGTCCTATCGGATCTGTTCCTGCAGATTCCACGTCGCAATGCCAGCCATAGTGAAGAACTCCATCAGCATACTCTCCGATGCAGGGCTAGGGATGGCCATGTTTAGCTTAGGTGAGTTGAATATATGTTTTTTGGTTCAGTCAGATTCTAGTCGCTGACCGATGATCTAATCTAACACACATTTTGGTGGCTATATATCCTGCAATGAACTCTTTTGCTGCCTGCATGCCCAGGGCTGTTCATGGCCCTGCAGCCCAAGATCATCGCCTGTGGAAACAAAGTCGCGGCCATCACCATGGCAATTCGCTTCGTCTTGGGCCCCGTCATCATGGCCGCCACGTCCGCCGCCGTCGGCCTCCAAGGCACGCTCCTGCGCGTTGCCATTGTTCAGGTAAGTATACTTCTGTGTTATATATATAACCTAAGCCTTTTGGTTTACACGTCGTGACAACCAAAAATGAACGATGATTTTGTATGCACATTTATTTGTTGGTAATATATAGGCCGCTCTGCCGCAAGGAATTGTGCCCTTTGTGTTCTCCAGGGAGTACAATCTGCACGCTGCCATTCTTTGCACCGGGTGTGTAAGCCAAACAACTAGCTCCCTTCCTTCTGTTGTTTTGCAGGGTTAATTGTCATCAGTGAGCTGTGCTTCGGTGTAGTACTATAAGCGTAGGTGTGGTTCTCATATGTTTCCATTCTTTTTCCAGGGTCATATTTGGCATGCTAATCGCTCTTCCCATCGCCATACTCTACTATATTATTCTCGGACTAATATGAATGGTGCCCAAGCAACAACGACCGTGGCATGCAATACAGATCGGGCGATGCAATAGTAGAGTACCACGGATGGATAACACTACGGTGGCACGGTGCACATGTCCACCAACAGTGTTGTTAACCATGCATGCCGTGTTGGTTTGATCGATCACACAAACTGATCCAACAACTGCCCTTTTACCTCATGGTCATGGCCGTATCAATGAGTGAGTTCGCTTCAACAGCCAAGCGAATAACAGGTCGTGGCAGATGACAGCAACAACCAAGTTTGAATTTGTTGTGGCAAGAAGATTGTCCACACGTACATGTGGTTTCTATATTCTTTTGGTGAAGATACCTGAAAGCTAGTGTATTCGTCAGTGATTTGTTTTGTTTTTTCATGTGTATTCACAATATTAATGTCTCGGCAGAGTAGCTTGTTTTGTAACAACACATTAATTAAACACTTACTCAAATTCCCATACTTAATCTGCTGTGCTTCCATCCGTACTATTCCTAGATGACTATCCGTTAAAAAAGAATATAGATATAAACTCCATCATTAGTCAGGTTATTAAGATTATAGCGAAGTATAAAACACGCTTCAGCGTGGTCTCAAAAAAAAAAAAAAACTATAGCGAAGTATCAATGTTTACAATACCAAATATGTATATACTGTGAATATATTTGTGTAAACTTGGTCAAACTCAAAATGGGTACAACTACAACCAAGATTTTGAAAAATGAAGTATGGATAGTTTTGTCAATTGGGAAATTATCACTTTGAGCATTTTTAGCTTAATTATCAGTACATAAATCTTGCAGCCGAGAAAAAAATCTAGACACTAAAATGTTTTTTTTCTCGAGTATAAAACACATCGGTGTTTCCAGTGTTCCCAGCGAGCATGACCCGAAAATTGCAGCCGTCGCTAGTGGGGTAAGCGCAGGGTCGGTCGAATAAACCGCCTTTTCCCGGCCCAGAACAAAAATGCTTGGTTTTTTTTTTTTTTTTTTTTTCTCGACATGAATTGCATCGGTGTTCCCAGCAGCATGGCGTCATGGAGCCGTCGCCGTGTATGGTAGTCTTGGCAGCTCCCATAACAAAGATTTGTATATGTATCCAAACATGACGTGGTTGCAGCAACGGTATGCTTCGTGAATATAGGTCCGGATCTGTTCTTGAACTAGCATGCGAAGAACTTGCGCGGGCATGTGCTGGTCTGGCGCTTCATTACCAAGGCAAAATTCGTGGATCAAGTACACGCAGGCCGGCATTGTTTGCTCGCGCCCAAGAGCTGCCCAGCCTAGTAGCCTGTACGAGTTGGATGTTCTGATGAGCTTGCCATCGATGCCGATCAGTTGCCTTACTCGCCTGTCGTCTTCTTCCACCAGGCGCACGATGGCAATGGCTGACCGGAGTGACCGCACCACCATTTCGTCTTCTTTCGGGTCGGTCTAGGCCTGCGCCCTGCGGTGACCACGTTGAAAGTCGCAACCGACACGGTGCTCTCTGTCTTGATGTTCTCTCACAAACCAGTGGGTTCCATCCCAAGTGTGGAGCTGCTTTGGCTGTGTACATCCTCGGATGTAGAGGTCGGATGTTTGTGGAGCTGCAGACAGAACCATCGTACATGCTTACAGCCACCCATCCGACCAGGATCACGCCCTCAAAAGATGAGTACATACACATGCAAAGAACAAGGAAACACCGGCCTTACAGCGCGATTTTATCGACAAAACCAAGGGGCTCAAAACAAACCATATGTGTGCGCTTATTGTTCTTCACCACCAACACAAATAGCTAAATATACAGGCAGGCAGGGCTAGCTCCTTTGCAAGAACACGCATGGCTAATGCTCAAGTCTTTTTTACGAAAATGTTCTCGAGTTCAGGCCTTGTACACGGCGCATGCCTTCTTGGAGAACCTGATAGGCTTGGTATTCTTGGCGTCCACGACGATGGGGCACGTCACGTGCACCTTGTGCGTCACCCGCACGAGCTTGCCGATCACGTAGCCCCGGGAGGTCAGGTCGAAGTCCAGCGTCAGGGGCACCCTCCCGCCCGTGCTCTTCGACAGCATCAGGCTGCCGCCGGCGCCGTACAGGGGCACCTTCTCGCCGTGGAGGACCGCTGTCACCATCCGGTGGCTCTTCCTCGGTTGGTAGTACCTGCGAACCTGCAAGTGATCACAGGTCGTCAGATTCAATGGCTACCATGGAAGTTAGCGGCAGTTCTGAATTTTGACTCACAATTAGAAAGGGGACAAAAATTAATGCAGACAGATGACGACAGATGAAGTAAAGATTCAGACAACAATGCATTCTCATTTGCTGGACTATTTGTACTGTCTTATTCTGAAGCATCCCTTGTGTTTACTGTCTTCATCTGAATTTTCAGTCCCCACATTAACTAATTTCCTTTGACCATGCATTTTGTATGATTGACTCAACAAAGAATTACGCATTGGTTAGTCAGATCTTTGACAACCTCTGATGCAATGGTTGGAACAAATACGGAATTATGGATGGAAAGGTGAAGCACATGAGAAATGTCTTGCCAATGCTGTTTCTCTTAATATAAATGGTGAGGTGAAACAGAGACATAACAAGAGGAGATTCAGTTACTCATGCAGTTTACTTTCAGCAGGAAATAGCACAGTATCATCAATCAATGTATGGCCAACACTTAAAGGCGGTTATAAATAGCCAAGGACGGAGGATGGATATACCTGACCGGCTGCTATTGAGATCTCTGAATAGATCAGATGAATGGGGCCAGAAGTGACATGAATTCCAAACATTGTGGCAGGGTTGTACACAGCTATGTGCAGAGAACAGTTTGTTGTGACCAATTTGGTTGGAACACCGCTGTGGTCTGTGCCTTCACCAGCATAGAAGTCGTCCATCACCAAGCTCTGCACAAAACAGAAGTGAAAGAAGTTCGTGGTTCAGGACAGATCTGTGGTAAACACCACGCTCAGATCTACGGAAAGGAAGTTTTGTCATAACAAATAGTGCAAACTGTAAATGCATATTGATTATTGAAGCCATTTTGTTTTCTTGTAAAGTACACTATGGTTAGGAAACGAAGCCCCAAAAGTCAGCATGCTAAATGCAGTGCCAGCCAGCAACATCCCCATCAGATTTCATTATTAATGTGCAACGAGATTAATCTAGTACTACTTGGTATTCTGACTTTTCTTCAGTCTTCAGTGGCAATCCATTGTTTAAGACCTGGGGTATCAGATTCTCATTTCTTATTGTACAGAAATAAAACAAAAATATTGGTTTCTTTTTCAGAGGAAATGGAATGTATTAGCACAAATTAACCAGTTATTCAGTAAAAAAAAGCATCAATTGAACTTCTATAACTCTAAGTCTTGAACCAATCTATACTCTAACCAGAACTTATTACTGTGGCTATGGCAAAATTAGGCCCCCAATTTACCATTTACTTGTAACCAATATCTGAGCAACAAAACCAAAATCACCCAGCTTGCAATTGAAAACTCCCAATCTGCATTCCTTTCTTATTCCTCATCAATTTCCAACATATCACTGTCTAACTGAGCCACCAATCAATTAGATGATGTAACCCATCTCGCCTACCGCTGGAATCGTGAGACATGAGTCAAATTTAGTAACTACTAGCTATCAATTACTCGATTTAGGGATTGGATAGAAAACAACCAAACAAAGAGGAACGACTGGTGTCCCATATACTGAAGAAGAAGTGAATTGAGCTTGCTCAGGCTCCGATGCTCCAAAGAGGATGGATGGATGTGTAATACCTTGACCATGACCTCGGGCTCGTACGGCCGGGCGGCGCCCCAGATGATGAGGCAGAAGGTGGTGAAGAGGAGGACGAAGGTGAGGAAGCCGAGTATGATCTGGCAGCGGCGGAGAGGCCACTATCCCCGGTAAGGTCCTCATACGAGCCTTCCTCCTCGATGACGTTGCACTCAGGCCACCCCTTGTCGTTGAGCACCTTCCGGTCCCCGCCGCCGCCGCCCTTGCGGAGGTTGCCGGAGAATCGGCTGACGGAGGAGGAGCGTGAGTGGCGGCCGTAAGACGGGTGCGACGGCGACTCGTTGGGGCTGTTGTACACCGGCGTCGCCTGCATCGACGACGACTTGTACCCGCCGTCGTGCGACTCCCGCGACGGGCTCTGCACGTAGTACCCGCCGTTTCCGTTTCCAGCGACGACGCCCCCAACGCCAACGCCAACGCCGCCACGCTTCGGCGAACGCGGCGGTGATGACGCCGCCAGGCTCGTCATGTCCGACTCCGACTTGGCGTGCATCATCTCCGCTCGCTCCCACAGTTTCTCCCTGCTAAAAACCGACAGCAGCACACGATCAGAGGCCGAACAACGGCACCGGCACGCGCGGTTTTGGCAGGGTTTTTCCGATCCAAACCCCGCCACCACCTACCCAGCTCAGAAATGGAAGGCCTCCGGCGATCTACACGCACCTGCACGAAGCGGGCGAGCGAGTGGTGGTGGTGGCGGCGGCGCAGGGGATTGAGGTGGAGCAGAGCAGAGCACGCGTCTCCTCCCTCCTCTGGGCCTGGTGGTGGCTGGGCGCACCTCGCACCGGCACCGGCAGCACTAAAAGAGGCGGGCGAGGCGGAGGGGGAAGAGCGAGCAGTGCCAGTAACGCGCAGAAAGGCCAGGGGCAACCTCCCTTTTGGGATCCGCTGCGTCAAGACAACCGTGGGGGCCGTCGTGTGGTCCAGTAGAAAACGAACGCGTGGCGTGTGAGAGAGGCGGCGTCGCGGTGCCGTCCGGTGGTGGGAGGCGGAGCAGGGGATCGGTCGGGCTAGTTGTTAGGGGAGCACGGCAGCGGGCGGTGTGCGTGGCCGACTCGAGTGTCGGCAGCGACCCGGGGAATGTGTGTGTGGCGCAGGGGAATTATGCTTTCTGTATTCCACGACATGTGTCTTCTCGTCTACAGTGGTCTTCTTCTTGGAGATTGAAATCAAAATCGAATGCACAAAATTTTGTGAAGATTTTTGTACGAATGAAGATATAAATTCGTGCATGTTGTTGATGATGTCTATGCTGGCACATTATATTGGAGATGGCTTCTTTTGTGAACTTACACTTAACGGCCCGTGTCGTACACTCGTACTAGGTTAGGGTACTAATGCCAGTTGCAGAGCACGGCTGTCCTAAGGTTTTGCATCTCTGTAGGAACTCCAGTACATTGCCCAAATTATCACGTCATTGGGAAACTTTGAAAAATCTACAAGGGACACTTTCAGTGAATTTCCCGTCGAATCTGAACAATATCCACCTCACCTGCCAACTGCCGTAGTTGAGAAAGAAGGAAGCTGCAGTGACACTGGCTGGCTGAGATTGTTTGCGTGAATGAATGGATGGATTAGCAAAGGTGTGTGTGAACGGAGAAGGAAGGTTGTCTGCAAGAATTAGGTAGCTTACGCCCCCGGCATGTGTCTCGTTTTGCCACAAGTTTGTGTCTCTCATTTCGCAGCTTTTCCGTTCCGTCACAAAAGCATCTCTGAACTGAGCGAGTAGCTCTACGGCAGACGCACACGGAAACATGCATTGATGCATACAAGAGAAGTTCCATTAAACTGATGAGTGTACAGTAGTAGGATCAAGAAACATTTAATTTAATTTAATAATAATGAACGAATTCGTGAGCTTTTTTTACACGGACGGATGGATGATTGGCATGGGCTGGCCCATCAATCAGGAAGGCGACCGTTCTGATCCGGACGGGTCTGGATTCCTTCTGGTAAAGCGAGCCCATCGCCGTGTGTCGGTCGTGTCAGCTTGTGTTTCGGCTTTGCCGCCGTTGCCTGCCCTTGCTATCTTTGTTTCTTTTTTTCCTTTTCTTTTCAATGAGCTTGGTCCATCTTCTTTAATCTTTAATCCTTCCTCCGCACCAGTCAAATGGAATGGATCAGTAATGCAGAAAGGGGAGAGAACAACAACAACGACAGAGGCAAGACGACAAGTGCAAAAGGAAGAGCTTGTTTAGGCCATGGCTTCTATATTGATTGATTGATTGATATATATATATCATCATGTACTTACTTGTGCCTTTGTAAATAAAAAAAAAGAAATGCTCAGTACCCTAGCGTCGTTTATTGCTTACATGTAACGACTAACTAATCCAGCGTATGCCATGGAATGCATAAGTGTTGTTATTGTTGCGCCCAATACTGATGTGTCTAGTTGGGGAACAATCCAACAAGGGCGTATCACTTGGTTTATCGGACGCCTGGCCTGGGGTGGTTAAATATAGACTTGAGAGAGGCCAATGAATTTTTCTCTCTATCTATGTTGTTTTCTCATTCGATCCTACAGCATGTACTGTTGAAGAGAGGACAAACACAAAACTTGGTACAAGATCTGTTTAACATTTTTCTTTTTTTTTTTTTTTCTCCAATCTAGTTATGCCCAAATCTATAAAACTTTTTGCAAACCACCACTAGCTAATAAATTTTGCAAAGTCAAACCAATCATCCCACTAAGTATGTCCACTAGCATGCCACTCACCAAATCACAAACTCGTCCTTCGAGAGCCACTGAACCATGACATATGGGAATAAAAAAAGGTTATAACTCATAAACTAAAAAAATAAATTAAATTTTGATTACACCATTAAATTTAATAAATACTTTAAAATAAAATCTCACATGTATATATTTTAATAAAATTATTGTTGAGGTGTGGTATAGAGTGAAAAAAAAAAAGAAAAAATAAAAAAAGGAAAAAAGAGAAAGAAAAAGAAGAGGAGGGTGATTAATTGTAACTCATGAAATGGTTAATCATAGCCCGATATTGACGTGGCAATCCACCCATATATTATGCGAATCCTCTTTCGGGGTTTTTGAAGAAAGAATTATAAATGGACGCTAATAATCTTAAAGTTTTCTAACGCCGCCTGATTCAGCAGAGAAATTGCTTGGTTCACGGCCAAAATAGACGAAACTTAAATATACATTTTTTTTGAGATTACAATCCATTTTTTTTTTCTATTATTTGATTTGCGCAAAAACTTGTCAACATTTTACATTTGGCTTGCCAAATCTAAGGCAGAGCTTTATGCCCAAATACTTTTGAGCCAAATCTTTATGATAATAAACGTAAAACGGCAGCGGTCCCTATATATATATATATATATGTACAAATGAATGCGATGCGACAACCAAATCACAAAGTTTTGATCGTGAGCCACTGAACCATGACTACCAACAACAAGGAATTCGATCTGTTCCATCTTAAATATGAAAGTACTTATCCGTCACAAGAAATGCGTTATGGTTAGTTGATAGGTGGCTTATGTGAAACGAGGCAAGACAAAATCGGCAGCAGCACTTATAAGAGATGGTTAATCGTGGCTGAAATGGTTAATCATCCGAAATTGACGTGGCAACCGATCGACCTGCGTTTGAGACCGGCCTTTGCCCGGGCGGAGGACGTTCAAGCTTCAAATTGACACGCCGCCAAACCGCAGCACCAAGGCGGCCGGGGAGACGAATGGATCGGTGACGCCGACGTGCCAACGCCTCCTCCCATCGATCGGTTCGGTTCTCGCGTGTGAGGGAAACCGTTCCGTCAGATCAAGACGGTTGAGCCATTGCTATGAGACCGCCGTAAATAACGGCAGTAAATATTTGATAATATTTGCCACTTGTAAATGGCGGTTGTAGTTGATCACGTCAGGGAGATGCTCCGCAAGTCCACGTCACAAAATCAGTGGACCATCACTTAAAAAAAACTTTAAAAATAATAATTTAAAAAAAGATGAACACGAACAAACATCTATCTGGTCATGATTAGCGTGGTTGATATGTCAGGGAAAAAAAATTAAAAACATGGAGAGACACGCCAACTTGTAGTAGTATTTGCATAGGGATGGACTAGTGAGACCTGAGAGGCTGGCTGGTGTGCCTGGTGGAACATCACTACCAGCAGAATTTCTGTAGCTGTTGGGGGCAACGACTTGGGATTGGGATAGCCGCACCTCAGCGAATAGACATGGTTCAATCTTCTCTGAAAGCCAACTTTGACAGGTTATTATTGGTACAGTACGTCCGCTCAAATAAACCATGCCCAACACGAATTAAATTAAATGATCTGTGCTGGCTGGCATCCACATCATCCCTTCTCGATCAAAGTATTTGTCCGGCCGGCAATATCATACGGAGGACAGACTTCAACTAATCAATCGATCAATCGATCGATGCTGTTGGAGTAGGATTAATTGATCGTTCTAGTCACATTCGACAAAATGCAATCGAAAAAAGAGAGAAATCATTTAAGGACTGCTGTCCCTCCGATCATATATGAAGCTGGTGGCATGGTAAAGGACGGGCGGCGATAAAGCGATGGCATTCATATACATGATATAAGCAATCTAATCCGCTAAAATACCTAATATGCTATGGAAAGCGTGTAAGTATGTTTTAAAAGAAGCTTTGACTAGTTTTTTATAAAAATGCATTCAATATCCATATCTTCCAAATAAGTTTATTATTATAAACATATATTAATGACATTAATTATGTATTATAAATATTAATATTCTTCTATATACATAATTATTCATATTTTTAAAAGTTAACTGTGGAAGCAAGAATGACTTCTATTTGAGGGGGGGTACCCAACCAAAGAGCTAAAACTTCCTCAAAAAAAAAAAAAAAAAAAAAAACCTAGAGAGCTAAAACGAAGAGAGAGAGAGAGAGAGAGAGAGAGAGCTAAAACTACTCAACTTACAACTAAATAAACTAATCTACTAGAGAGCTAAAACTAAAAACAACAAAGATTTTGTGAAGTCTTTAAATTTTATGCAAACCTATCGTAAATGTCTTGATTTATTAGTTTAGAAAAACATGGCTTGGATTTATTAGTTCAGAAAAAAGTATTACTTTTGTAACTAAATTGTGAGTCACAAGCTATATGTTGTTTTGATGCATTCCTTCTGTAGCATAATAATTTTTTAAGTTCTCTGTAGTAATTGGATGTTTTTTTTTTGTTTGCCCATTAGAAAAATATTTTGAGAGAGAAAATGTTTTTTGTTTCTTTTTGTACCTCCGTTTGTTTGGGCTGCGCCCGCGGCCCATGGCACAGCCCAAGGTGCAAACTTTGATACTAGTACGTCTTTCCCTGCCCCACAACAACCGTGGCGTCGTGTTGCCCTTGAATTGACACGCCGCCGCCTCGTTCTGCATCGGCGTACCGGCCGGCGGCAATTGTTCCGTGCTTCGCCGAGCTGCCCCTGAACTGTTCCTTGCTTCTCGTCGTCTACTCTACTCGCAGCCGGCCGGAGCTCGGCGGCGCCCCATGAATGCTCCAGCCGCCGCTGTGCTCATCTTCACCTTCTCCGGCCATTATTGTTTGTCCGACCGGCAATTAACAAGGTACTTATACAGAGGACATGCTTTAACTAAGTAATGCTGTTGGATTAGGAGTTCCAGTCACATTCGACAAAACACAATCGATAAAAGAGGGGACTGTTGTGATGTCATTCTATTGTCTGATTCTGATCCCTCCCATCATGAATGAAGAAGCATGGTAAATGATGGGCGACAGTAACTTGCTGCATTCATGCAGGGGCTCACTAGAGGAAGCGATCGAACCATTCGCTTGCTGCCTTCACCATGTCTATCGTCATTCGATGGCCGATCCCAGGCTCTGCAATGAACTGACCAGTACAGATGAAAATGTTGTCAGGTACCCAAATATTGAAAGTTTATATTTCAGAGAGAAACTAGAGGTAATAGCAGAGCTCAGTCTGTTCATGCAAAACCAGTGCTTGCCCTTTATGTGATCAATAGCAGGAGATAATTCAACATGTCTTTGAAAATTGTGTCTTCTCTAGAATAGTTTGGTATATATATGTTCTTACGCTCATATACTACAGCACAAGAGGCACCACGCTGATAAGAGTCGTCAGATATGATGATTGCTACATTCTTCGTATTGAACCTGCCATCATCCACCTAGTACGGTAGTGCGCGGATGCATAAACACCATAGTCCCAACAACTCAAAATTCAACTGAAGCTGACTTGTCTTCTTGTAAGACGAAAAACATATACAGTACGAGCTACCACTACTTCCTAAAACTGCTAGCAGACCAGAACCAGAGCTAGCTGGCAGAGTCAGTGCTACTTCTCTGTCAGTCACCAGCAATAATCAGTTCTACACTAGGCCGAGACATTATTTGAAAGAATATCCTGGGGCTTGTGTTCATAAGATATATGAAGATATCGAAAGGCTTGATAGTTTTAGTTGAACAAGCACCGACATCCCTCCTTGTAAAATGATGAGGATAATAATAATAATTTGCATGCATCAGCCTTCTACTGGGAGAAAAACCCCAAAGTCCATCATCTTCTTGGGTTGCTTTTAATTTGGGCCTACATTTAGGTATGTTACAACTCTCCAAACTCTTCTTTAAGACTATAATAGTGTTAAATGATGATTATTCAAAAAATAAATTAAACCTTTTATGATTCTAAATTAGTAAAGGTGATGTAAAAATAAAAGGTGGGAACATAGTAGTATGCACACTACCTTGAACTTCTCTGCGCAACCAGATTCTTCATAAGATTTAGCAGCTCTTGAAGTAGCTTCTTCTAAACCACTTATTGGGCAACGAGGGTCTTCAGCGCCTATGGGCAAATTAAGTGCAAATATCAGAAAATATATTTCTCCTCGACTTCGAATTGTAAGTCATTTTAGTTTTCTCCTATGTCAAACTGTCTAATTTTGACCAAGTTTATAAGAAAATATATCAACATCTACAATATGAAATCAATGCACTATATCAAAATATATTTCAAGCTGAAGGGAGATAGGCTTTTGAAGGCTCTACTGTCTTAGGGCGCAAAGGAGTTAAAAACTTTTTTTCTCTGTATCCTTTTCGTTTCTATGCTTTGTAGAACCTAATATGCTACGTTTGCAAGCTGGAATCCCCAGCAAACTCTTTGCGCTTTTGGTCTAAAAATCAAAAAAACATATTTCATGGTGTATCTAATGAATTCTGTTTGATGTTATAGATGTTTGTGCATATTTCTATAACTTGTCAAAACTAGAGAATTTTTTTGAGGGTAAAATTTAGAGAAATTTAACTTAGGACAAAGCTAAAATGACTTGCTCCTTCCATTCCAAATTATAAGTCGTTTTGGCTTTTCTACGTACAAGCTATGTACCTAGAATTCTAGAAAAACCAAAAACAACTTTTGAAAACCCAAACAACTTATAATTTGGAATGGAGGAGTATGTATTAACAACTGAGTTATGCTAGTTTCGGGGCCAAGTGCTAAATATAGTTCTCTAGCCCAATCATGAAACCCAACATAATGCAGATTAGATGTTCCAACTTTCAACCTCACACAAACAGGTGCTGATAGATGGAATAAAGGTGAGGACTGTCTTGATAGTTATGGAAGTAGTATTGGCCAAACAAAAACATTCAGCAACAAATATGTTGTCACTTACCATTTAGAACGAGCAGCGGCCGTGGTGCCAGCAAAGGAAGTGAATAGGGGGGGCATCAAATTGCGAGGCCAGACCTGGTGCTATCTTTTCCCAAACCTGGTAAAATATGCAAAACAATGGTAAAAATATATGTTCATAAATGACTCATCAGAAATAACGAGTCAAAACAAACAAACAAACTAAATACTCACCTTTTCAACAACTTGTGTATCTATTTCGCTCTTTCCTAAGTCAACTCTTGCTTCTATAAGAGCACAACAGAAAAACAAAATAAACAATCAAATGCAAATGTTTTGAAACAAATATAACAAGTTCCAGCCATAATTAATGCTACATTCTTTTGAACCGTAAATACAACAGGTGAAGCCCCAGTATAAATTTTTATTATAACCAGAGAAACAACTGTACAAACAAAAGGAAAAAAGGAGAGCATTATGACTGGCTACATTATTCCAATGCTTAGAATGCTACATCCTATTCCAATGGCACAAGCATCATCGCTCAAATAGGTGATAAAAAGAGATAGTGCATTGATGCTATTTTGAGTTTTTGACTGGCTAGACTTGCTGTAATATATTCCTTTTCCTTTTTCTTCTTCTCCTTCCTTTCACAAAGTGATGCTATTTTATCCACATTAGTCAGTAGGTGCCTTGCACCTCCTGTTCCCCTCGAAAAGAAAAGAAAGAAACATAGCGCATAGAATCCCACCTTCAAATAAAGGTTTTATGCTATTCACCCTAGCTTGCCACTTGTTGTTATCAATGGCCCACCGGAATCCCTATCCATAGAAAGGATGCAGTTTTACACAGGGAAATCATAAAATTATCTGCATTATTTATACCTATAAATTTATACATAATAACAATTGTATTTGAACCTGAACACCGATTATAGGAACAATGACACTATACCGTGTGTCCACAAAAAGCAGCAAAACCATGTGTGCATTCCTGTATGCTGCTAAGGTTAGTTAATGAACTTAATAATATTATTCAATATAAAGTTGGCATCATGATCCGCAATACCTCCAAGCGATTCACCGGTAATCCCAATCCTACAGGGATCGATGTCCTCCCTCTCACTAAGGTGGTCTCCAAGTTTTATCAAATCCCACACCTGCAGATGTCCAAATTTGGTCAACATTCCTCATCGTCATATAATCTTATCAAAATAAAAGGAACTATCACATTTTAAAAAAGTATGATATATTACAAGAACCAGGACAAAAAGAGCAATTCCGGAATTAGAAAAATCCAGAATCAAACTAACAAGTTCATAAGGCATGATACAGCCATGTTGAGACTTAAGGGCCTAGAGATTAGCTTTAAGAGTTGTGTTAAATGTTAAAATATATTACCGTGTCAAAAATAAAAAGGCATCGTATCCTCATTCCGCCAAGCCAATTTCAGTGCCTGAGTTTAAAAGTAGAAGTAGCAGGGTCAAGCCAAGTGAAATAAATGGATGTCACTGCCAAACTTAGTGGGCACAATATGATGTAAGATTGGCCCATGATGAGTAGGTTACATCTATAAAGTGGTTTCATTGCTGGCCCTTTCACCATGATAGCGAGAGTCAATAGCGACGGAAATATAACCCCTGAGGCATATGCCTGCAAAAGCAAACTCATCAACTAAAAAGATAAGGTTGCATAGGGGTATGATGGACTTAGCACAAGTTGGAAAGAGGTTATTTTACCTCAAGCAGAGGGCGCAAACCATTCTTTGCATTTGTAAGAGCTGTGCAAGAATACAATAGCTGGTTTTTTTTTAGGGACAGGGTCATTAAGTTTCAGCAGAAGTACAGGTACTCGTCCTTGTTCACCTAACTGTTTAGAAAAAGGTAATAACAATTTCTGGTTAGGTAAAGAGAAGGAAAATAGAAAACAATAGTGATGCGTTAATTCTAGATTAGTGTGGGAATGCATGTGAGTCTGGATCTGAGAGCCCCAGAAAAGATACCCATCAAGGTATGCCCAAGTATTCAAGAGAGGGATATGGGGGAACTGGAACTTGTGTGTAAGTAATCAGTGCCTTGTGACCCCATGTGCAGAAGTGTGCACTATTATTATTTATTGCTCTTCTACTGCCTTTTGAGGCTGCTAAGCGATGTGATTGGCTCATATAGGCTGCAGGTGACAAGTTTCATTTTCATCCCAAGCAAGCAAACTGACGTGGTTTGTATTTTCGCTTGCAAAGAAATCAGGACTGTTGGAATAATCCGCTTACCTCAGTGATTAAGTAGAAATTTTCTTCAACCAGCTTCTCCTTGAAGTTGTCCACCTCTTTACTGGGGCATGACTTCATTGAATTTGCCTGAAATATCCCAGACGATACAACAGGCAATCAACGCTGGCATGTCGGTCTCACAAACCATATATCTTCATTGAAATCAAGGATCATACTGACCTCATTGGGCGACAGAGGCTTTTGGTACAACGGGTTCTTCACTGGACTCCCTTGCTCCACCGAGAGAGGCACTGACGAAAACCAAACCAACCCAATTGAAGGCACAAGTTTCAGACATGGCATATATCGTTTGAAAGAATTCAATCTGTATCATATCATGAACTGTGATTAACTGACCGTTATGCTTATGCTTATTGCATCTCAAAAGGTCACATTTTAATTGCTATTTGCTTTTCAGAAAAACACTTTAATCGCTAAGAAGATCCTACCTAGATATATCAGCGATCGATTTTAACCAAACTGCTTAAAGCACTACCAAACTGCTTAAGCACTACCAAACTCCTTAAGCACTACCAGAGCATAACGCGCGCGAGTGAGTTGGCGGGAAGAGAAAGTCTGACCTTGGAGGTCGCGGCGGCGGCTGAGCAGGACCTGGAGGAACTCCTTCCTTAGCTCCTCGCCGGCGTCGGTGTCGGTGGTGATGGCGGCCATTTCTCTCCCGGAGACGCAGCAGCGTCCGCGGCTGCTGTGGTGGCGTCGACACGGCTGCTGGTGCTGGGGTGGGAGTGGGAGTGGGGCTGGGCAGTCTGGGCTTGTACTTGGAGCGGGTCCCCTTCAGCATAGTCAAGTACTCGGCAGGGCCGCCACGCTCCCTCCTCGAGACGGGCACGTGCGGGAGGTCAGCGACGGAGCACGCGACGCGCGGACGCGCCACATGGCAGCCGAGCCAGTGCGCGTGCGGCGGCGAGCGTGGGCGCTATGATGGGCAGCTGCCCCTCCCTCCTCGGGAGCATCGGCGTCGGCGGCGATATATGCCGCGGTGGGGAGTGCCCTGGCAGTATTGATCGGATAAGGTGCGGGCGGTGGCAGGTGCTCACGGGCCGGCTCGCCGTCGCCTGGAAAGCGCGTCGCCATCGGAGCAGCGTGGCGTCGCGTGTGGAGTGGAGCGCGTGCCGTACAGTGACAACTCGTGCAGATAGAAGACCTGCAACTGCGATGTGTGATGTGTTCCCTCGGACTCTTCGCGACGTGGCGTTGCTGCCGGGTACTACGTGTACCTGTAGCTGCAAGGCAGGCGGTAAGGACTCACGTGGGTTTGGCGACTAGCGCCTACGCCGTCTCCATCTGTCCACGCCGGTCTCCAACAGGTGACAATCAGCGTGTTTGCGCCCATGAATTCTGCCATTCACATGCACACATCAATCCATCATTCCTTGGTAGTTGGTTCCGGAGTTGCAACATGGAGGATGTAGGTTTGGCACAACGAAAGGTTCCATTTTGGATCAAATTAACAACTTCATAAAAAAAAATCGAAAAAAGAGAGAGAGCAAAACAAAGTATCTGACAAAGCTGGCAAAGGCAGTCTATGAACAAACAAACGTTGATTTTTCTGAGGAAATTTGGCCTTTGCCAGACGACTGGTATGCGTTCTTCTTACTCTGTCCATTTGGAATAGTTGCACCGTCTAAATTCATATTTAGGACACATGATAACCAATATACTCCTCCATCCACAAATAAGGAAATTTTCACTTTCGTGTTTTTTTGAAAATTTAAATTATAAAAATATTAATATTTATAATACAAAACAAATATCATTAAATTATTCAAGAAATATATCATTTAATCAACTTAGTTGGAAGATAAAAAAGTATTAATATTATTCACTATAAACTTAAGCAGAAACCCCTACTTGGACATACACAAATCGGGTTACACTAGTATCGCATTGTAGGCCGCATACTCGATCTATTCTAAAAAGTAGTGTCGATTATTATGAGAAATGTGCTTAGTGAAACTTTTCGAACTTTAAACGTCGTTCTTCTAGATGAATGTCCATTTCGGCACCGAACATCCAGTTGGAATGGAATCATTCTAGTTAGGGACAGCCTGCATGGTTCCGTTTCCTCCTCCATCCAAACGCACTGTAATTATCATCACTTTAAAGAGAGACAAAACAAAAAATAACTCAAACTAGATAAAAAATATTAAGGTCTTGCTTGTTCGATATGTTCCTGCTGAGCAATTACACGCCTCGCACTCACTTTAGAACTTTTATTAATGAGGAATGTCCTTCCCCCTTCCACCCTTACTATATTTATTTATAATCAATGATAAATTATTATTTAGTTAATATACCTTGTATAACACACGGTCTGTTCTTAGCTTAGGGCATCGTCAACGCAAGTTTATACCCGCACGGTCTGCCCTTCCAGTCCACAAGGTTAAAGAAGCACAGGAAGGCGCTGGTGTCATGTATTTTTGTAATAATAAAATTAACATTCGCTCGCGTAACGCACAACCTAAAAGCTTCGTGATGGCCACACACAACTAAATTTATTAAAAGCTAGATATTGGCAAATGCCTTATAAAAGATAACGGAGGGAGTAATATATTAATATAAACTTAAGCGAGTTAAGCTACTTAACGACATACTACAAATCGGGTTTACATTCTTTCTCTTGCATTGTAGCTGACATACTCCACCCTACGTTCCGCGGGCGAAGACCAAATGCGCTCGCAGTCGTAGTCTCCGTAGCGCCACCCGCACCGGCCATCCGTTTGGGGGCGGTGGGGTGGCGGAGTCACGCTATGGAGGCGGACGAGCGGGCGGAGGAGGCTCGGCGGGCCAAGGAGGCCGGCAACGACGCCTACCGCAAGTCCTTCCTCGAGACGGCCGTCGAGCACTACACCCGCGGCGCGCCTCGACCCCAGAGACATCTCCTTCCCTTACTAACCGCGCCGCCGCCTACTTCCGCATGGGCAAGGTCTGTCACGCCCCCAACCCACCATTCCATACCCTCGCAAGCAGACGACGCGGCCGGCGGCTGACGATTTGGGGCATTTTTCAGTATAAGGAGTGCGTGAGGGACTGCGACGCGAGGCAGTGAAGCGCGGCAGGGATCTCAGCGCGGACAACAAGCTGATCGCGAAGGCGCTGTCCCGGAAGGCGTCGGCGCTGCTCGAGCTCGCGGCCTGCTCCGGAGATTACGCACCGGCGATCAGCCCACTGCAGCCCGTCGCTCACTGAGCGTACCGGCGAGGAGACGCACGAGAAGCTCAACAAGGCGGCGCAGTGTGGAGGTGCTTGAGGAGCTGAGGCGAGTTGGATCAGAGGTGGCCGACCAACACCCGCGGGAGACAGGTTTTGGGTGTTGCTCGGTTAAGGCATTTGTTGGTAGTGAAATGTGCAATTATTGGGTAATGTTGAGGTGGACTGCATTTTGTTTATTAATCACCGCGAGAAACTCTGTGGGGCGACTTCAAAAATACTACTCCAGAGAAGTTCCATTTTACTTTTGTGTGGATTAGGCTAGAACTTTTACGCTGTAGTCTGATTTACTACTATCATTAAATTAGTTAAGAAATATACTATTTAATCAACTTAGTTGAAGACAAAAAAGTATTAAATATTATTTATTCATTATAAACTTAATCAGAGTTAGGGCTACTGCACTCATACCAAGTGCGGCATCCGTATGCTCTGAAGGATCAATTTCTTGCCACCAGAGAAGGCCTTCAGAATAAAGCTACTGATCCTAGCTGGCCTGGGCGTGGATTAAAAGTCAAATGGGCCAGTGGCAGTGGCAAACTGGCAGCGCACAAGAAGTTATGTGGGGTCCACCTTCAATCCTGGTGTGTCCCTGCTACGGCAGAGACAGAAGGCAAACCGGTTTGCCAGACTGACTTACTTGCCGGTCGAAGTCTCGTCAGGTCGTCCCCCATAGCCGCGGTCACCGCCGTCATCTATGCAAAGCCTCATATTTGGCATGCATTGTTCTTTGTGAAGACCAAATGCGCTCGGATCTCTCCGTAGAAGCGCCACCGCACCGGCCATGGTTGGGGGGGTAGTTGGCGGATTCATCATTTAGGCGGACGATCTTTCAGGCGTTCGGCGGGCCAAGGAGGCCTCAATGCGACGCCTACCGCAAGTCCTCTTACCGAGACGGCCGTCGAGCATGCACAGAAATATTGCGGAACTGGATCGACCTTTTCTAATCTCCTATGTTACTAACCGCGCCGCCGCCTAGTTCCGCATGGGCAAGGTCTGTCACGCCCCCAACCCACCATTCCACATACCCGCAGCGGTTTGAGGCCGGACCAAACGATTTGGGGCATTTTCTTCAGTATGGCTGAGGACTGCGACGAGGCAGTGAAGCGCGGTGCAGGGATCTCAGCGCGACAACAAGCTGATCGCGCGAAGGCGCTGTCCCGAAGGCGTCGGCGCTGCTCGCCGAGCTCGCGGCCTGCTCCGGAGATTACGCACCGGCGACTGTGGGCCCTCCTTCTTAAAGAGATGCTGGTAAGTCTAGTTCCTCTCTTCGGAATAGCCTTCCATTTGCATACATATATTTTGCTTGTCTGGTTTACTAATCCTTAGCAACACACTTTTGGGTAACACAGAAACTGTACTTTTACTAACAGCGTGCAACAAGAAGGAACACTTAAAAACCCTAAACAGGCTTTGTGGGATCATAAAGCTGTACCTTGCAGTTTTATTTTTCACATACCCACCCCCATCCACATGCTTTCTTCTATTTATCTGTTTCTACAGTCTGCTCGAGCTTATGTATAACTGATGCACAAATGATAGTTGCTTGGCATTGTGTTTTAAACTTCTAATGTACAATTGGTTCTTTCATGCCCTTACCTTAACTCTACCATGCCCTAAGCTCAATTAGGTCTACAAAAAGAGTAGCGAGGGCAACATTCACTTATGGAGTTAAAGTGAAAAGATACCTTTTAGGAAGGATGCAATTTTTCAATTAAAATTGCACTGTACTAAATGATAGTATTTTAATGGCCCTTTTCAGGGGAAATTTCCAATCAGAAAATGACCTGCTTAAATTTCAGAAACAACAGAACAAGCTACGATACTCAAGAAGGAAGCTTCTGACTGAGCGTTTGAAGCGTATTGAATCTGAAAAGAATGGTAAACTTTTTAGCTATGATCCACTTGAAACTATTATCATTGTTTTTTGTAGCTAAAGTTATACTCTGGATTAGAGTATTTGTGGATTTTTGTCTCTGTGTGTTTTGGAGGTATTTTTTTGATTAGTTTGTGTGGGTTTGTTGTGTCCGTGTGTGTCGAGGGTGTTATCTTTGTTGTTTTGGGGTTTTTCTCGTACCCCTGTTCTTAATATAAAGATAAACATATATCCCTGCGTGTTTCAGAAAACTATACTCTGTATTAGAGGCTAAATATCAGTATATCACCATCCACTCATTTATTTTCCCAACAGTATTATCATGTAGAGGGTTTAGGGTTGTATGCATTTTTCTTTATTCTTTTTGCAGTAGTGCTAGTGCTGTATGATGGCTGGTGGGTGGCTTTTGTAGTACTCTTCTATTTAATGCAATGATATGTAGCTATCCTGCAATATTCAAGATTCTCATGTGGAGTACAGAACAAAGATATTCTCTTAAGACTTACGGTGCTCTTTCTAGCAATGGGCAAGCTTGGAATAGAGCATTGCCATTGTATTTGCAGTTGAATTGCTATGGCAGCCTTATGAATATATTTTTATCCAAAAACCCCCAACGTATTAGCAGGTTATCTTGACAAAGATTGCTTGCTGTTGATGTTATTGAAGCTATAGATTATATTATCTTAATAAAATGAATGAATGACCATAAAAAACTGCAGGCTAGAACAATGGAGGAATATCTTTCAGGAGTACAGCAAGAATCGGAACGACTTAGAAACAACATGATGAGGTTATGGACAGACTCGGAAGGCAAACATGGACAATGAGCATCTGCAAGGTCAGCTCTCTGAATCCAGAGGACAATATGAATGGATTCTATCAGAGCATGATAAACTTTGCTGCGCGAGAGAATCATGCTGTCCGTGAAGTTGAAGGTTACGGCAGAAAAAAGAGGCCAGATGCTTTCAGTGTTGGTTACAGCAATGCACTGTGAGTTTTCAAGCGTCTGAACTTGAGCATGCTACTGAAAATTTCAATAGTTAAAGCTAAGATTGAGAAGGTGGGTTTTGGCTGTGTGTACAAAGGTACCCTCCGGAACATGACAGTTGCAATAAAGGTGTTGAAACCTGATGGTTTTACAGGGGCAATCACAGTTCGAGCAAGAGGTAGCCCAACTCAACCCATTCTGAAATCCAACCTTTTTCTTTGTCAACTAAAAAGGTGCTTGGTCTGTAGCTCCTTTGAAGCTTACAACTGAAACTACTCTTTTGAAAAGACATTTTTCGATGAATGAAATAATGTATGCCTTTTGGATTCCTGCTGCAGGTTTCTATCCTGAGTAGAGGTGAGGCACCCCTCACCTTGTAACCTTGTTAGGAGCTTGCTTGGACACATCAACACTTGTATATGAGTTCTTACCAAATGGAAGCCTTGAAGATTTTTCTCATGTGTGCAGAAAAAAAGGCAGACTCTACCATGGCAAATTCAGCGTTCGGATAATTTCTGAGATTTGTTCAGCACTGACCTTTCTGCACAAGAATAAACCACATCCAGTTGTTCATGGAGATCTGAAGCCCGCCAAACATCCTTCTTGATGTTAATTTGGTCAGTAAGCTTAGTGACTTGGCATCTCTAGCCACCTGATCCAGTCCAGCACCAACAACACTACCATGTATCACACCATGCATCCTATGGGAACCCTTCAGTACATGGACCCAGAATTTTTTTGCCACTGGAGAGCTGACATGTCAGTCCGATATCTATTCTTTTTGGGATTGTGGTATTGCATGCCTTTTTGACGGAAAAGCCTCCCGATGGTATAAAGAAGATTGTGGAGGATGCCCTGGAGAAAGGCGACCTGAACTCAGTAGTTGATACCTCGGCAGGAGAATGGCCTGCTGTGCACGTCCAGCAGTTAGCACTCCTTGCTCTCAGTTGCACAGAGCTGAGCAGGAAGTGCCGCCCTGATCTTTCAGCCGTGGTGTGGGCAGTGGTTGAGGCGATGAAGGATGCTGCAACAGTACCTTCAGCCTCATCTTCTAGATCAGTGTCAAATGAAAACAGCACACCGTCATATTTCATCTGCCCTATATCTCAGGTGAGTACAATAGGGACGTTTTTGCACCTTCATCTAGATTTCCCCAATCTTTTACTCAAAAATGAAACAATTGTAGCACAAGAAGAATCGAATATTAAACTCAATGTACTATCCTGTCTTTTGTCCTTTTGTGAAAATACAACACATGAACATTTTGCCCCCTGGTCCCTAAACATTTCTTTCTGTTGTCGCATCTCAGGATGTCATGGACGATCCACATATCGCAGCTGATGGATTCACATACGAAGCCGAGGCCATCAGGAGCTGGATCGACAGTGGCCATGACACATCTCCAATGACCAACATGCGACTAGAACACGACGAGCTCATTCCCAATCGCACGCTTCGCTCTGCCATCCAGGAATGGCTCCAGCAGCAGAATACGGCCTTGTAGTCTGTTCCCTGTTGGGTGGCTGCTTGCTTCGCCACCACTACACACGAATCGAATTACTCCAGTATTAGTTGCTCATCAACTGCTGGCCCCTGTACAGCTTCAAGATTTAACCGTGTACCATCTACCATGTAACCGTCATAATGTAGCTAGTGTTGTTAACATATTGGTGCCTGCCAAAGCCTGCATGCCCTGTTTAGTAAGTGTAGAAGAGGAAATAGCAGCTTCGTCCCTGGTACTCTGGAGCTTCTTTTTTCCCGAACAATTCGGTGATAGAATACCCTACCTAAAACTTCGTTGATCGAAGGCAGGCTTGTCAGTTATGCTTACAGACTTGTGAATGGTACAACAGGAGTTGACACAACTTACCCCAAAAAAAAAAAGGTGAGGTCACACAGGAACTTTGGAAAACCAATGATCATTTTCTACAAGATCAGCTCTCTTACTCCAGAGGACAATATGACTGCCTTCTATCTGGTCATGGCCAGGTGCTAACATGAAAGGAACCGTGCCCTCCGTTAGGTTGAAGAGTTACGTCAGAAAAGAGGCCAGATGCTTTCAGCTTTGGTTAAATCAGTGCATTGTGAGTTTTCAATATCTGAACTGAATTATGCTACTGAAAAATTTCAGTATACTCCTATAAAGATAGATGCTGAAACCTGACAGTTCAAGCAATAGGTAGTCCACTCAACTCATTTTTATATACCAAACTAGCTCCTTTTTCCAGTTCACACAATATAACCTTCTAGACCTGAGCAAGTTGGGGCTGGCTAGATATGGAAAGGAACATGAGCCGCCAACAAAAAGATGAAGTTATGTAAAATTAAAAAGAAATTAATAGCAGTAATAATATATAAAAAAATCCTAGTTTATGGTCTTGGTACATGGACTGCAAATTTCCACGTGCTGATATCCAAATCCAAGGACAATTGTTTTGTTTTGAGTATATTCACACCTTTTTGACTCTCTTCCATGTCAAGTTCAACCGACCACTGCTTCTCTTTAGAGGTGCCTACAAACCATCTCAACCACTGTTGGACAATCTGTTCTTCCATTTGTGCTACCCTTGCGTATCATGCATTTTCAGTAGGACATGAATAATTCTACTGCAAATAGTTGTCAAAACAAGTCGTCTTTTTCACCGCATGAATGATGAAATGGTTGTTTTGTATTCATGTTGCAGGCTGCTATTCTGAGAAGAGTGAGGTTCACTCACCCTGTAACTCTGTTTAAGTATGCTCAGAGTCGACTTTGCTTGTCCTATGAGTCCGTACCAAACGGAGGAAGCCTTGGAGATTTCCTTGTGTGTGTGTGTGTGCAGAAAAGAGTACTCTTCCCTGGAAAATTCGCATCGGAGTTATTGCAGACGACAAGAACAAGACTGAACCTCTCAGTGTCTCACTCAGCTGTTCATGGAAATCTCAAGCGAGTCAACATCCTTCTCGATGCAAACTTAGTAAAGCTTATAGTTACTTGGGTATCTCTCCCCTGCCCTTTTATCTTCCCTAGCTCCGATGTTGGTCTTAGTGTCTGTCTTTTTGACAGGAAAGCCACCCTGATGGTATAAAGAAGATTGTGGCCTTTATACCATCAGGAGAAAAGGCGACCTGAACTCACAGATAGTTGCTGGAGTATCTCATAAGGAGAGTGGCCTGGATTTTGCACGTCCAGCACGCCTTGGTCTCGAGAATCCCTCAGCTGCACCTGAAGCCGGAGGTGCCGTTCTCATCTTTCAGGGCGCAACAACAACATTATCATCCTCACCGCCCTCTCTCCTCAATCAAAAGTTGGATGGAAGCTGCAAAAACCGTCACATAGTTCAGGTGGATATATATAAAAACCAATTTTTCACTATTGTCAGACACCTCTTCTTTTTCTGTTCGTGAGAGCAATGAATTTTTAGCACTGAAGAAACTGAAACCTGAGTAGAATAATTTGCCATTTCCATTGTTACTCTGAAA
>JADLZK010008899.1:0-74222 GCA_015847255.1 Hyparrhenia diplandra
AGTAAAAGTTAAGGTTGACACTACCTAGCGACATCACTAAAATAACAACGGTGCCAAAATGCTATTAGAGCAATGAAATCCAAACAGTGTTGTTATATGAAAATTACTCTGTCACTGATAAACTAGTCATAAAGAAACACTACTTCTAGCTACGAGACTAGGTTGTCATCCACAACTATGAACTAGAAATATATCATGGCATAAATAAATTAAGACTAGGCAGAAAAATAAAGAATAGTACTAATAGAGATAAAATAGGTTCTACAAGTGGAAAGAAAATAACAATAATACCATTGTAGCATTTTACCTAGAGTAATAATCAAGTTGTCATATTCTAAGACTGGGAAGGTATCTAAAACTAGTAGTAGTAGTAATAACATTTTTATACTATGGAATAGTAATAAACCAATAATGAATTATGCTTGTACTCAATAATAGGGTTAATGTCACAATAAAGATATATATGATAAGTGATAATGATAAATGTAGGGATCAAGCATCATAAATATAAGATAAAGATTCAACAGAGTATTCTATTCTAAGGACTCACATGGAACAATATAAGGAAGACTTACTAATGACTAACTATCATCACAAGCTATTATTTAACTCTAATTAGTGCAAACATCTAGCTATCATTATTAGCATTACTATTTCATATCATAATCAGGTGGACATCAACTAGGAAGGATTCCATAATAAGATCTTTACCTTCTTCGCGACACACATCCTACCGTTCACGATATGCAGAGGGAGGATTACTGAGAGGACTCAATAGGGCCATAACCCCTATGATCTACCACACGACTGAGCATATATTGGGCATTTGCAAATATAAGATATATAATCACCATGCCTACATAAGTTATAACACCTATCTTGCACATTAAAAGATGAGGGCTATACAATCCTAAGTATGCAATCCATAATAAATATCTAACTCTTCTAGACATATTAAAGCAAACTTTAAACATTGCAATAGATAATATAATAAAGATGAAGAACAATGCCATAGATAAACTTGAGTAATATATCAAAGATATAAATGTACCTATTGAACACCTTTACAGAATCTGAATTTCAAGTCTTCTTAGACTTGGATCTCCTTCTAATCTACTACTATGTAGCTAAACTCTTTAGAACTAGAACTAGTTTGAAGAACTAGGGTTTGTGACTCGGATGACTTGATATCCGGAACTCGATCTTGAATTAGATCAACTGAATCGGGGTTTCAAGGGTTCCTATGCCCTTGTTTATATAGCCTGCCCTTGGATCAAATAGACTTGATTGGATGGATTAGATCTACTCCTTAGGTTAGTTGTGAGAAGGTTCTTGAAGTAGGACACAAGGCTCCACTAGGGCAAGCTGCCCAGCCCCACCTAGTGACAGGTGGGCCTCGACTTGCCTTAATCTGTCTTCTTTTTTGTGTTGTAGGTCCCTATAATTTATATTAATCGTCTTGTTTCGGTCCTTTTCTTCTATTTCTCTATTTCTCCTCTTTTCTCCTCTTTTCTTTTTCTGCTGTTTTCCAAAAACTCATGGCACCAAAACTCATGGAGTTTATTAGTATAAACCCTATGTTCTAGTGTTACTGTTCTCAAATGATCTATTTATTTATAATAAAAAGTTGGCATTATCCACCATCAACAACAGACACCCATCACCCAAGTAGGGTCACGGATAATAAGAGGAGCACCGTGGCGGGCAAAAACACCCGCCACGGTTAAACAAACAGAATACAAAAAACTAAAAAACAATAATGAGCCCATTGAGCCCATCCATGCGGCCACGCCCTTCGCCGCGGGCTCGTCGGCCCTAGCTTGGATCCGGTCGGCCTCCTTGCGGCGCTGCTCTGGTACCTCCCACCTTACGCCATTGCTGCCGCCACCTGAACCGGCATAGATCCACGCCCTATATGCCACCAGATCTACCCACGCCAGGATGGATCTAGCACCCCCTCCGCTGGAGCGCCTGCGCTTGGGCCCCCGCCATGCCAAGCAAGGAATATGGTCATCGTAGTGCCGCCTTGCATCCGCGTCGGTGCCACCTCCTTGCACCTCCCCCACGTGGATCTGCGCCACCGCCACCACCATGCACTGCCACCGGACACATCCGGCCACCCGTGCCGCCACGGGCTGAATCCGACGAGCCGACGCTACCCCGCGTGGATCTGCGCTGTCACCACCTCCTTGTGCCGCCCACGCCCGGATCGCGCCACCCGCCACCGCCACCACCGGGGAGGCCAGATATCACCAGGGAGGCAGAGAGAGGGAGACGGTGCACATGGAAGAGACGAAGGCAGGAGGTGGCACGTTGATGGAGTGAGGGTGGTGCGCTCACCCTCGTGGTGGGGAGTTAGGGCGATGGAGTGAGGGCGACGCGAGGATGGAGTGAGGGATGCGCGCTCATGCTAGGAGAGAGAAAAACCCTCATACAACACTGGGGAAAGGGAAATGAGTCATGAAACCCCTAACTTCTATATTTATATTAGAGACAGTTATCTAGGCTGGTTGGTTGGGGCATCCAAACGTCCCATCACGATAAATCAATTTTCCATGATAGGCAAATGTGTCCGCTATGGTAAATTAAAAAAACTCCAGTTACGGTTAATAGTAGCATTAATCGTGGTGGAAAAACTAGGAAAGAAGCCTTCGAACCTCTCGCCCGAGAGAGACCCATCATGGCGAGGACATCGTTAGGTTGTCATAGGTCAGTCGGCAAGCCTAGGGCGCCATCCTTGGTCGTCGGATCAAGCAATGAACAAGATGTAGATGGTTGAAGGAAGAAAATAGGATAAAAAGAGGTACTCAATCCGTCTCAACAGGAATGTAAATCTCATTTATCGAGGAGTCAAACAATTTTAAATTTGACCAAATTTATACAAAATAGTAGTAATATTTGTGTAATAATATAAATTTCTTTAGATTAGTCATGTAATATATTTCTATACTACATATACTTGGAGATACAAATGTTAGTAACTTTTTGTATAATTTTGGTTAAATTAAAATGGTTTGACTTCTCGGAAAAATGAGATTTATATTCTTTTTTTGAGACGGAGGGAGTAGTAGATTGATTTGTTTGTCGATTGGATGTTAGGTTTCCATGGTTGTCTAATATATATAGAGGGGGTTGTCTTATCCAAATAGGAAACAATTCCAATATATCCCACAATTTTCCCACATCAAAGATTGCCTAAAATGGGATTTGGAAATCAGGCACAAACCGGCTTAGCCAGCTAAGCAACCCGACTAAGCCGGTTTTCACGGATGTGAGCAGCCGGCTGGGAGGCCAGGGTCGCCTTAGGCGACTGGTGGGGTCGGTTAAGCCGAGGTGCAAAACGGTCTGGCTGGTTGACTAACCCAGCTAAGCCGACATGGCAAAATAAATTCAAGTTGAAATGCTTTCCAAAATTCATAACTAATTCATCGGACTGCAAATGAGGCAAACCGTATATGTTTTTCAGTCAGTGCAACGAGAGGAACACAATGGTTAAGGCCAGTCTTGCATTTTGAAAAAGTTGTTCAAGTTGGCTTTGCCCACAATTGTGGTTTTAATGTTGAAATCAAATTGAGACTGGAATCTTTGGCATCAAGTCCACAACGGTTTAGCTATTAATTTGGCTATCTAGGCGTGACGTGGCAAGCAAATAGTAGGAGAGAGAGTAGTCACTAGCTACATGCAAATAGCTAGACTATTTCACATAGCCCAAGAACATGTGAGAGGAGCATGTGGGTCCAATAATATAAAATAATAATATAAAATAGTCTTTATTTTGTCTCTCACCTCCACGTCAGCCAAACTACTACGTAGCTAGCACTAGCTATTACCATTCCTGACACCCTAAGTCTTGACATAGTGGCCCGCCTGTGTCGATTGAGGACCTAAGCGCGTGAGTCGAGACTTTGTATTTATTGGTCACATACTCTGGTAAATCTAAGCATGAATTTTAATAGTTGAAAACAAGATTAATAGTGACATAAAAATATTGATTACTTAATTAGAAACCTAACGAATCTTGAACAAATCGAATCCGGTCAAAAACGAGTTTTTATGAGCCCCTAGTGCTCCGTTCCGTGGGGAGGTGGATCCGCGGACGAGGTGCCCGGATCCGCGGTGGATGTTTGGATGCAAGGCGGCCACGAGCAGCAGTGTCAGCGGCGAGGCTCAGGTCCAGGCCTGGATAGGGCTACGTATAGCAGGCTTTTTTTGTTTTTTTATAGGCTCAGATCCAGGCCTATAATTACATTCTTTTAGGACAATATTTGAAATGCTGAAATGCAGGATTATGTGTTTTTGGATGGTGTACGTACGTACTCCAGTCCAGCCTATTGTCCGTGTCTCCGATGCTGCTGAACAAAAACGACGTATCCATCCGCGGACCACAGCCAGGAATGATCTTTGGACATTTCCTCTTATCAAGGAGCCGCCGCCTGATGCTTCCTGCCGGTGGAATATCGCATGCGTCGCATTCCAATAAAACCCGTGCAGCCGCCGGCAGCATCACCCGCGGGTCGTATTCGATAGGAAATGAACCTGTACCAACCGCCACCGCTGTCGTCCCGTCTTTGGATTGTGAGTTTCGTGGATGGTTGGCGAGCAGACGGTATCAGTTACGTACAGCCGCCGGGAGCGTGGACTGCCCGGCCGGAATCAAAAGCCAACATTTTAAAAGACAACCTTCCTGCGTGCTGGTGATTGAACCGCTGACTACTGGGCGCTGCTGTGTCGTCATTAGGGGCGACAGGTCAGTGTTGCCGCCTCTAATGTAAATGTCGGTTAACGAATCTAGGGATACTGCTAGTCTATCACACCTTCACGCGTGTGCTGACCTGATGACGATGGGCTGCTGCCACGACAGGTCAGTGTTGCGGTGAACGGATGCAGATACATTCACGCACCATCGCGCGGCCATGCCCTTGCAAATGATTATTTTACACGAGGGCTAATAGTTTTCCAGATGTCAAAAGCAGGAGTGTTTTTTCCAGACACGCTCTAGGATCGTTGGTCACTACAAATTAACCTTCCTGCACGTGTGCTGACTTGATGACGACTACACGATAGATCAGTGTTGCGGTGAACGGATGCAGATACATTCGCGCACCATCGCGCCGCCATGCCCTTGCAAATGATCGTAATTCGATTATTTTACACGGGAGCTAATAGTTTTCTCTTCTTTTCGAGATGGCAAAAGCAGGACTGTTTTTTTTCCAGACACGCTCTAGGATCGTTGGTCACTACAAATTACAATGTTTTGACAAGAAATATCTAATAGTAGGACCATCCACAGCTATGGACCATCCACTAATGAATTTCTTGTGAAGAAAGCAGTTCAAATAAAGAAGACCTCATCTACTTACTAAAATCTGGTCAAATTAATTCCCAACGTATACAGTAGGAGGAGGAGGAAATGCTTTGGAAATTGCAAGGTGTTTACAAATGAAAATTTATTGTGACATTTGCCTTCAAATTACACTCCAGTTGTCAAGTCACATAACCTCTAAACAAACGCACTCAGCTATAAACGACAAGCACATTATCTAAAAAAAAATAAAAATAAACGACAAGCAATATGGATATTGGAATGGGGGATCAAGCCCGCAAGGTTGACACATGGTACTATTAGAGAGACAAGTGGTTGAACATGTTCAAGGCACTTCTGTTCAAAGTAAACCTCAACTCATAAGTGATCGCCGAAGACCCCTATATAGAGACAAGACATCAGGACATCACCAATAATTACTCTGAATTTTAAGTGAAGCGCATGGCAAAACCCCTCTAAAGTTCTTGTGATTGGAAGGGCACACAAGAAAGTAGTCTAGTAAATGTTCAAATAACGATGCAATGAACTACTTTGCCCATTCCGAATTAGAAGTCATTTCAAATTAAAGAGTCACAACATCTTATGTTTGATCAAAATTATAACTGAGAGATACAAAGATTTATGACATCAAATAGCTATACCATATAAAAATATAATTAAAGAAGGATCATGATCCAAAGAGTTAGCATAACAAAATTGATAGCAACCAGGTGCATGTCCCCACCTGGTGTCCGGATGCGGCCCCGTGACCCGGCCCCACACCTTATCCGATCGGCATCGTCCCGTGACCCACTGTCAGTACTTCTTAGTGTTAGTTAAAACCCCGCAAGCGCATGGAACTACCATTGTAGCACTTCACCTAGAAGTATTAGGGTATCGTATTTTCTCAAAGAAACGCATGTGAAAGTCTCTTGAATTAGAAGCCTAGAGAAAGATGCAGAAGGATAACTTGGGTATCATGAATTGTATAGGAGTACAAACCTTAAATGAAGATAACCTTGCTACTACTCACTTACTTCGGGCACCAGATCGCACCTTTTCTATAAGTGATATCGGCCTGTCACCACTTGTCGCCTACCCCTCAACCATGGGATATGAGGCAAACAAAGGTAACATGTAGCATAGACACCACGTGTATGCTAACCATTACTACTCCAACGTTGTCCAGGAGCTTCCGTGTTTATCAGTTGACCTCCGCTAGTGCATCAGTCACAAGGATGAACAATGAACCGCAAGTGAACAGTAAAAATAGATAATAACATAATGAATCAAACCAAAGATGAAAGTAAACTTCTTAATTCAAGTAGCTTGCGGGGTTTGCCTATATTTTAGGTAAGCACCACATGTTGTCTCCTCGCCTCCTAGAGAATGGTGGGCCTGAGCCGAGCTAGGCCGGGGTGGTGCGGCCGCACACATTGATCAGCCCGCTAGCAATGCCTTTCTCTCTGGTGGGCTGCTGGATGGGCCTAGATGTCTTCCATGCTGGTGTTTGGGCCAATTTCAGTTCTTGGATATGATTTTACATTTGTTTTGCTCACATACACCTTTTGAGAAGCATATATTGGTGTTTTCCATGTATATATGTCCCTACAAAACAAACATATATACCAAAACATATATATCTCTAAGTTTTGGTGATCATATTTCAATTATTTTGTTGAAATGTTGGCATTATAGATGTGTGTTAAGAACCACCAACACCCATCCCGCTCCCCCTGTGCCCACTTATTTATTCTCCACTATGTCGTGACCCAAATCTTCTCAACCTTGTCTCCTCCTCAAACTCCACTAGATCTAAGCGCTCCCCATCTTGTAGGTTTTGAGCGCTCCTCCTCATCCTCCTCTAGATCGATCTTAGGGATGCAGCGGTGGCTAGGGTTGTTGGCGGTCCTTAAAGTACACTTTTAACCACCAACATTTACATAAAAACCACACCAAACTTTGTGAATAAGGTTTTACACTAACATATTCCACGAGTTTTGATGATTCACCATTTGTAGGAGTGCTTTGGTGGAAATTCACATAAAATGCTCAGAATTCGCAAAGTAACAAAGTGTAGATACCATTTTATGTAATCAAATAGAAGACCTCCCACTACTATGTAGGGCTTGAAGATGAGTGGAACAAAAGACCATAACCAAAGAAAATCACATCAACGTACCTAGAGGATGGTTTGGAGAGGTGGTTTAGTCTTTATGAGGGAATATTACATGAAAAATCCCCTCCACTCCACCAATAAAACGAGGCCTCCCCCTCTTCACTCAATAATAACACACAAAGGAGAAAAGAGCTACACCACTTTACTAAGAGCTTCATTCCATAGACTTAGACCCTTGCTAGCTAGTAGACTTAGTTTGGAGAGATGTGAGGGAAGAGTTGGAGGAAGTGCCCTATCGGGTACTGCTTAGCAACACTACCAAAGCTGGAGTTAATCTCACCCTTGATATGGCTAAGTACTACAAGATTTCGATCCTATTGCCACTTGACATCATTTGCATCACCACAAATTGTGTTGCAATAGGGGTATATTTTGCAATGTTTGTCCAAAAACTAGCAATAGAGGAATTGTGTTGCCACAAAAATAGTGCATAGCAATTTTTATGTTTGGTGTTGCAAGAGGTGAGACCTATGGCAACCCTTTTTTGAAAAGTTTTGCTATTGGTTAATAATATTGCCATGATGATATTTAGTTGCATTAGTACTAATATACGTGATGCAATTTTCTAGTGTTTTGCAACCATATAGATTTGTGTTGCTATTGCTTGCAATTATTGCCACGGTTATTGGGTTGTAATACATTGTGCGACCGCTGTAGTACGTAGATCGTGTATTTCAACAAAATTTCTAAGGCGATGCAATAGTTCATTGTTATTGCAACAGTTTTGTTTGTTGTAATATTTATCATGACCATTGCAATAGGTACCTGTTTATTGCAACTAGATTTTTAAGGGCGATGCAATAGTTTGTTTCTATTGCCACAATTTTTTGTTGGATGTAATATGTTTCATGACCATTGCAATATGCGGTTGTTTACTGCAACTACATACATAAAGGGATGTAATAGTATGTTTCTATTGCCACATGTGTGTTTGGTTGCTATAAATTCTAGTGTCATTGTAATATGTTGTAGAAAACACCCTTTTTCATTCCTATATTTTCACTTGAGCCACACAACACTACAGTACCTGGATAAATGCATTGTGAGTCCAATAGGCGCTCGAATACTCCACAACTCTTCACGTGCTGAGTCCTGATAAGCCTTTTTTTCAAGCAAATTCACTTTACATTACTTTTTTTAATGAGGTTGTAACAGTGTCATTGCATTACTCTTTTGTTAATAAGGTTGTAACTTGTGTCATTGTAGATACCATTTTATGCGCATGACCTTAAAACTAAGTTGTCATCCCTAGTAGCAATGCTAGAAATGTGTGGATGGTATTTGTAATATGCTACTTGAATCTTTGAGATAATATACAAAAAAAATCCACAAGCACACAAATAAAAATTCAATTGTAGCACTTCATTGGGAGTAATCCAAGTATCGTTATTTATATTTTGCCACAAGTAAGGGATGACTAAGGAAAATGAACCCTTATATAAATCATAGCAAACATACCAAATCTAGCTACTCATGAGAGGGATCAGTTGCATAATAAATTTATACATATGATAAAAGACAAGTCATATATCATGGTATATCACTCAAAAGTGTTCCATAAGGAAGTATTAGACTACTAACTTGTAACCCTTTGCGCAACAAAAAAAAACGTTGCAATAAGCTCAATTTGGTAGCAAAAGGTAGATGTTGTAACCAAATCATGTTTCTTGCCAATGGTTGCAAGAAGTCATGTTGCAAAAAGGTATTGCAATCGTTGCTAGTTTGGCGTTGCAAGTGTAGGGGTTTCTCGGCAACCATAGTTGTCTGCGTGGCCAATCACGGCAATTGGATGTTGTCGCTTAACGTTCACGGTCATGGCAATACTAGCACTTGCCATACCCGTCTTCGTATCAAGAGATGGTACATGCAATGATCGATAATGAAGCAATAGAGACACTTTCCACGGAAAATGTCGTTGCAATAGACTGTATTGTCACGCTACAATTTTGCTCCCTAAGGTGTTATTGCCACGACCGTCATGTTGTGGCAATTACACCATATGCCATGCAATTTTATTTGTTGCAAAAATAAATGGCTTTGCCACAGCTACTATGCCGTTGCAATATTTTAATTTGCCATTTTTTTTTGCAAAAAAAAAACATATCTTATTAGTTATTACCGTGATAGCCATGTTGTGGAAATAGTACCATTTGGCACACAATTTATTTGTTGCCATAGATCATATTGCCACAGAAGTGAGTTCATTGCCGTACATCACATTGCCACGCATTGCATCTCGTTAGCATAGTTTTTATTGCAACGCTTTGCTTTGTGATTTAATAAATCCTTGTTGCAAAAACAATTGACAATAATACAAATATTCCTTAGTCATTCTTAATCATACGGTATACTAAGATGATTTTGCGTAATTACACCTAGCAATCATGACAAAAGAGCATTATATCTACACATAATGCATAATATGAGCAACGATATTTGAGTCCTTACGCTCAAACAAGACACTTCAAAAGGCTGTGTTATATATGCGAGATTGGTGCTGGGTTTAGGGTGCTGTCCCCGAAAATAATGGGACATCCACTACTGAAAGCCACTGCCTATTTTTGTAGATCGCCCACGTCTTGATTGTCTCTGTTAATAAACACCTTGTGTCCCAACACTGTTTTTATAGTAGCGATGTCTAGACACTAGCCAAAATGAAAAGGTTAGTGTATATCTTGGCAACGTTAGCTAGACTATAATGATCCAAAAGTCTTGGGACGGCTAGCTGTCTCTGCCTGGCACATAGCATTTTAGTATGATAACGTTGCCATCAGTTTAGTTGTGGTATATGTGCTGCCTATTTCAATTATTTGACTTGATGAAGAGATAATAGCACTCAATAGGTAGAAATCTGTTGCATCTTCCATTGTTGTGTTACATTTGTTAGAATTTTGACCTAATCAGATAGATCATCTAGATATCCTGAATTGAAAAAAAAACAGAAGTAAAGGTTGCCGCAAATAATTATACTACATATACATACAGGAGGCTGATGATTGTGCTATGTTTGTCGAGATACAAGCTCATCCAAAATTGCCTTCAATTTCAGCTGTGCTAAATTCGGCCATTTGCGGACATCTCACGAGTCAGCATATAGTTTTTTCCTCCTTTTTTCTAGACGAGCATCTAGCAGTATAGCTGATGTTAGTCAACTATGCAGACCAGCATCTAGCCGCCGCGGCCGGCGGCCGGCGGCCCGCGCATGTATGCATCAGCGTAGGTTTTTCCTCCTTTTTTCCAGGGGTCTGTCTACTCGGATGATTTATATATGGCAACTTGTCACCCGAGTGAGACACGCCCAAAATTCGGAAGCCATCAACCACCCGTTTTGCACATAATTCTCTGACCATTGGATACGGATGCAATGGACAAAAAAGTTAACCAAATAAAAATATTAAAAAACAAAAGATAACTAGATTATTTCTATAGAAGCCAGACTAAAAAAAGTCAAAGGGGAACTAAAGAAAACTTACAGAAAAACAGTAAAACAAGTCAAAGAAAAAAGATGAGATAACCGTCCGAGTAATTCTGGCCATTAAACCACAACTTCACGTATCTAAGAGCAACTCCTACAACTAAACATAATAGCTAAATTTCATTATTTAGCTATTTTGTAAAATAACAAACTTGTCAAAAAAGAATAGATCTACAACAGACTTGTTATTTTACAAAACCTTATAGCAAATGGCTATAGTTGGCTGTATATGGTCACTGAGTTTTCTAGGATAGCTTGTTTGTTATTTTACAAAACCATATAACACATCTGTTGGAATTTAATTTTTCTCTAAAAAACTCATATATAACCAAGTTAACAAGGACAACACATCTTTTGGAGTTGATCTAAAATTTTAATAATTTTCTCTCTTCTTTAGGGAATCTTTATTTCTAGGAGTGTATATATATAGGATGCAGTCTAGGTCACAACCTTAAGAGCAACTCCAATAGTACCCTATGTGACATCTCGAATCCTATTTTTTGGAAAAACAATGAAAAACACTACTCCAACAAGTACCCAATACTTTCTCCCAATCTTTACGCCGCAGGGGGAAGGATTTTTCCAACCTCCCCAAGATTGGGAGCAAGATTGGGTACTGTTGGAGCAGAGTTTTTCATCATTTTCCAAAAAAATTATGATTGGGAATTCATATAGGGTACTGTTGAAGTTGCTAATTGTTCCGTGGACCTAAATTTGGTTTTGGAAGTCAAGTATTGGGAACTGTTGGAGATTGATGTTTTTTTTTCTTTTCCAATACCGTTTTTGGGAGCTGCTAAACTCATGAATATTGGGACAAAATTATTGGGTACTGTTAGAGATGATCAAACGCATGCGTGTTGCACGTCCGTTAACAAAAACTTAATATATATATATAAACAAAAATAATAATTAAAGAATTTAATTATTAATAATTAAATATGCAAAGTGATACGATTTTTTTCAATAAATTTTGGACTTCGAAAAATGTGAAAAATGAAGGTATAAGAAGATAACGGCAACCAAATTAGAGAATGAAGAAGTAAAATCAACATATATTATCTTCTACGGGCACGTGCATATTATAGTACATGTACAGTACAGTTATACAGCAGTGTGCCATTATAAATACCAACTCCCAGCACACGATCAAGCACCATCACTCCCTAGCCACGTACGCCAGTCGCCTCTCTCCCACGAACGCCGGCCGAACCAAGATGCCTGCCATGTTGCCCGACGGCACGCCTACGGTGGCCAGCGGCGCGCCGCCGCAGGCTGCGCACGTGGTGCTGGTGCCGTTCCCGGGGCTGGGTCACATGGCGCCGCTGATGCAGCTGGCGCGCGTCCTCCACGGCCGCGGCGCGCACGTCACCTTAGTGCACACCAAGAACCACTACAAGCACCTCGTGCAGGCCAAAGGGTGAGGCAGCCGTGAGGCCTGCCGTGCCGGGGTTCCGCGTCGAGGTTATCGACGACGGGATCTCCCTCTCCGTGCCGCATCCAAACTTGGCAGTGCTCCTCGACGCTATCGAACGCAACTGCCTCGACCCGTTCCGCGCGCTGCTCCGGCGGCTGGGACAAGAGGCGGAGGACGAGGGAACGCCGCCGGTCACCTGCATCCTGTCCGACGTCGTCGTGCCCTTCGCGCCGGTCGCTGCCAGGGAGGCCGGCATCCCCGAGATGCAGTTCTTCACGGCGTCCGCCTGCGGACTCATGGGGTACATGCAGTACGGCGAGCTCATCAAACGAGGCCTCGTCCCTTTCAAAGGTACACATTGCGGTTCATTCCATTTCATGACTCATCAAGCTTCAGATTGATCAGATTATATATCAACAACTCTGACAGATGAGAGCTTACTAACGGACGACGGATACCTGGACACGCCTCTGCCATGGGTTCCGGGGATGAGCCACATGCGGCTGAGGGACATGCCGTCGTTATGCCGCACCACAGACCCCAACGATATCGTGGTGTCTGCCCTTGTCCAGTATATGAAGACCGCCGTCGACTCCAAGGCCATCATCATCAACACCTTGTACGAGCTCGAGAAGGACGTGGTGGACGCGCTCGCCACCTTGTGCCCGCGGCTCTACACCGTGGGGCCGCTGACCGAGGTCGCCGGCTCGGACGCGCACGCGGTGGGCCTCGGCGCCATGGACATCAGCCTCTGGCAGGAGGACCGGCAGTGCCTGCCGTGGCTCGACGGGAAGGCGGCCGGGTCCGTGGTGTACGTCAACTTCGGCAGCCTCGCCGTCTTGACGGCGGCGCAGGTGCAGGAGCTGACGCTGGGGCTGGCACACTGCGGCTCCCCGTTCCTGTGGGCGAAGCGTCCCGACATACTCGCGGACGGCGAAGAGGTGGTGCTCCCAGAGGCCTTCCTGGACAAGGTGGCCAACGGCGAGGGCCTCGTCGTGCCGTGGTGCCCTCAGCGGGCCGTGTTAAAGCACGCCGCGGTGGGGCTGTTCATCACGCACTGCGGGTGGAACTCCCTAATGGAGGCCGTCGCTGCTGGACAGCCCGTGCTCTGCTGGCCCTCACTGGCGGAGCAGACGACTAACTGCAGGCAGGTGTGCGAGTGCTGGGGCAACGGCACCGAGCTGCCCGGGGAAATGGAGAGCGGCGCTGTGGCCGGTCTGGTGAGGGAGATGATTTCCGGGGACCTGGGGAAGGAGAAGCGCTCAAAGGCAGCGGACTGGAAGGCTGTGGCGGAGGCTGCCGTCATCAAAGGCGGCGCGTCGTGGGGTAGTGTTGATGGCTTGCTGGAACACCTGCTGATGGCTGACGGAAGCAAGTGACCACATACAGTGGATGCAAGTCGCTGGAAACAGAGTCATCTTCGCTCGTCTGGAAACGTACTTCATGGACAGCAACATTGGACTACTGTCCTAAATATCTTTGTAATCTGTTTACCAAAGCTATAATTCAATAAAATAAGGTGGGGAGCACTAGCAGTCCCCCGTTGAAGTTTTTTGTTTAAAAGAAAAAAGAAAAACCCACATGTTCCCATTGGCAGAGTTTCTAATTATCATCAATCCATGCCCGACGCTGTTTCCTTCTCCATTTTAGATTGCATTAAGGGTCCGTTTGAATCCCTGGAATTGAATTTATATGATAATTCTTCGGTCAAAAAAATTTATACGATAATAACCTGCAGTTGTACCGTGGAAGAAGAATCCATAGAATTCGTTAAATAATAAAGTCAAGGGAAGAGGAAATAATCCATATAATTTATCTCTCATCTCCCACCCTATGAATTTGAGTATAAGTTTATATGTGATCTTTGAAAAGTTGTGGATTCTTCAATTCCAAGCCAAATGGACTAATTTTTTAGATACCAATTCGTCCAAAATGAAGGGATCCAAACGGGCACATAATTCAAAACTTTTCAACTAAAAAGTTATAATTCTTGTCGAGAGCTACAATGTCGATATAAACTTTGTCTTCATGAAAGTTCATATAAAGAAGGTATGAATTCCTTTTTTGTTGCCGAGGACCTTGATCACCTCTCTGGATCTCATCTTTCTCGCACTGATGTTCCTGCCCATTTGAGGCTTCCTTCCCCCATTTCCCATCGGTGGATGCTGGTTGGACCCTAGATGCACCTATATGTGATGCATCTCAAAGCTGCTGCTTGTGGGCTTCGAATCAATTCCTTATAGCCTCCTGGTTGTCGTTTATTGGATCCCACTCAGAGCTTTACAGCTCCGTGTGACTTGAGTTCGTCGGGTTGCAGTGCAGTCGCCGGTTAGTAGGCTCAGCTGGTAGCAAAATGATCTTGTTGTTGTTGTTGTTGTTGTGTTGTTTGTTGGTGCAACCTACTATCTCTTCCTCGCTTTGTATCCTGTGAGACCTTTCAAGGGTTACCCCTGTACACTACCAGATCCCCACCCTTTGCTAGGACAAAACTTTTGTCGTGTGCAAATTATCGGGCTACCCACACCGGCCACCCACACCTATCCCTCAACCCTGCCCCCCACCCCCGCCCACCTCCCACAGTGCTGACGCCCCAGCCCCCACGGGCAGCATGACGCCGCCCCAACACCCAAAACTGTCGTTGGCGCCATCCTCCTAGCTACTCCTCCAATCGTCATCATCCAAGCAGAGGTGAGCCCTAAACCCTAGTGTTGTAGTAGTTGGAGTGGTGTTGGTGTCAACGTCAATGTTGGCGGCAGTGATTGGCATGGTGGTTGTTGGTGGTGGATTTTGAAGTAGTGGTAGTGAAAGAGGTCGTAGTGGTACACGAGTAATAGAGTAGTGGTAGTAATGAGTGGTAGTAGTGGTACTGATGAGTCCGGCCCAGGTGGGGTTGGATGAAAAGCCCGACACACCGATCCGGATTCCCCGAATCCCACAATCTTAACCGACAGCCAAAAATTCGACACACCGATCCGGCTACAACGCCACTACGGCCTCTTGTTGCACCTTGGTAATCTTAGCACCGCACTCCGGCGTCCCCACTCAGGGAAAGGCCCAATCACCCAAAAAGACTAGTCTAATAGGGCTAGGGTGGCTCTCCCGATTAAGGGTGGCTTCCTCCTCCCAAGCTAAGCAAGGTCGGACTATCAGAGGCTCACATGGTCGCTGTCTGACTACAACTAGGCCACTTGGATCATTTTTTTATTGCGTCTTTGCCAACGGATAATAGTGCAGGATGTCCTCATCGTTCACACCTTTTAACAAGGGCCCAACATCTCAAAACATGTTTGTCCATATATTTGCATCATTGGTCACACATTCTGATGTTCATGTGCATCATGCGTTTATTGTTATGAGTGCATGGTGTGAAAAAAAAAAAAAAACAGAAGTTGCTAGTACTACTATGGATTAGCAGGTATCAGGGGATAAAAATCAGTGTAGATTGTTGAATACTCGTGAGTTCTTCTCTGGATACGGTGTGGTGGATTTGAGATTTGTGGAGGAGGAACCTGCGGAGGTGGCTCCACGGGTAACATAACAACAATTATCTATAAACATTATTTTAGACCTCTAAACCATAAATGTTTTTCTTATATCATTTGCAAAAGGCATGTAAGGACTATTAATTAGTAAACTAATAATATATTTTTATAATGTAATGTGACATCCATTTATTAAGTATTCTTTGTTACAAAATAATCACTGAGATCTTTATTATAAGAAACCTTTTTCATAATGTTATAGCAAATGCTGCTGTAGAAAAACTTCTCTGTGCTGAAGTTACAGTGATTGAAATAGTGAGCAAAAAAAAAAAATATTCATTAGGTGCATTAGCAAAACAACCCAGTTGTTTCAGAAAAACCAAAGCGATCCCTGATTTTGATTTGGAATACACAACTAGGAGAGACACAGGCATGCATGCTGGGATTGGCATGGGCCGGGTTAGGCCTGCTAATGGTTAATCCATAGAACCCTCTCTTTCTAGCCCATATTCGGATTGGCATGGGCTAGACATGCAAAATGGATATTCATACTCAGAGGCCTAGAAGACCTATCACGATCTCAAGATTTAATTTTCAGTTCTTTTCACATAAGTGCAGCCATGGGGACCCACACCGCATCATCACTTGTGATTACACAGCTGATAGAATTTTTTCAAGTTCATTTAAAAAATTCAAAAAAAATCTGAGAGCTTAATTTATATACCTGGAACCCTAAACGATCTCAAACAAAAAATTTATCAACTACAAAGTTTTAGATCTCGTCAAGCTGTAATTTGATATAAATTTTTATCTTTTTTTGACTTCATTTGAAAAGTCATGAATTTATTTTTACCGTCCTATGTCATGTATGTGCGAAGCCAGTTTTTTTTTTTTTTCCTTTTAGTTCAGCAACAAGTTTTGCGAGCACAACAAACTTTACTTTATATATAATGCCTTTCTCCCCACTCCACAACAATATAGCCGAAGGAGTGAGCACAATCACTGTATTAGTGATCAAATGGCTAGGAAAAGATTTGGTGGTAACTTGGGAATAGGATTCCAAAAGTGGAATCAGCTTATAGCTAGTATGAACCATGGTTGCCGCACCACAACAACTTGATCATCCACATACATTGATTCTTGAATCCGTAGTTACAAATGGGGTTTGAGTAAGACATATTCTGCATCCCTTGTTAGGCCTCGATGGCATAACTTCATAGAGAACTATTGCCTTGCTTGGTCTCCAACATACCATGTATGCGGGGGGAACAATGGCAGACAAAGATCAACACGTTGTCGTTCATATCATTTGCCAGCAATCAGTATCGAGTGAGGCCAACAATCACTACTACAAAAACGAACATTAGGGGCGGTTTTAGATGGACATTAAGGGCGGTTTTTGCAACCGCCCTAAGCAAGCACACCTAATGTTAAATCGACATTAGGGGCGGTTGGGAAAAACCGCCCCTAATGTCTCAACATTAGGGGCGGCCCTGTTTGAACCGCCCTAATGTGGATATATAGCAGGGGCGGTTCTAGTCATCACAAACCGCCCCTAATGTGGATATAAAACCGCCCCTAGGGTTGAATTTCACAACAAAAAAATATATAAATAAATAATTCACAAATTCAATTAATAATTGACATAATGTCTCCATACTTCAAATAAACATATATGCATCATGCAAAACTCACATACTTCAACGTACAACTCACATAACATACGAAAATGTCGAGATACAATTCACATAAAGTCCACAATTATTCCCATCATACAACTCACATAAAGTTCACATAAAGGTCACATAAAGTTTACAATTACTCCCATCATACAACTGACATAAAGTTCACATATTTCCCATCATAAGTTGATTCAACGCCCTAGGCCTAAGGTCTCCTTGTTCTAAGGTCTCCTTGTCCTTAGAGCTTTTTGGCTGCAGTGTCTCTTGGCGGGGACATTTTATGATTTAGTCTAATCTATTAATAGAAGGAAAAGATCTGGTATTAGAGAGAGCTACAGAGAGAGGAGGCTATATAGAGAGAGAGAGCGCTTCAGATTAGCTGTTGTAGCATATAGAAAACAATATAGAGAACAGTGAGCATATAACTCTCAAAAAAAAAAAACACTTGATACAAATTTGGCTCAGATTTGTCCCCCCTGTCATCTCATCCATTCTTAACTGGTTGCTTATAGAAGCCATCCTAGTTTAGAAGGTCACAGAGGGGGTCTCAAAATCATCATAGCCGCCGCCTCAGCCTCAGCCCAATAAAAATTTCATCATTGCACATCATTGCATATGCCAGCCTCAGCCCAATAAAAATTTTCATCATTGCACATCATTGCCCAGGAAAGAAACATGTATATAGACAGCCAGGAAAGAAAGCCAACATGTATATAGATTTGCATGGCAGCAACAGTACTCTAGCATTTTAAAAAGACACTAGTTTCCCAAAAACTGTGACAAGTGGTCAACATGTATATATTCACCATGCAGCAGCATATTCACAAGTGGTCAACATGTATATATTCACAAGTGGTCAACATTTTAAAAAGAAAGCCAACATGTATATATTCACCATGCAGCAGCATATATATATAGATAGCCAACTTGTGGTTCAGTTATTTCCAAAAAAAATGCAGCAGCATATATAGACAGTCCATGCCAATTTGTGGTTCAGTTATTTCCAAAAAAAATGAGATAACAGCTAGCAACTTCACTGACTTGCAGCAGTACTCTAGCAGTAATAGATAGCCAACTCTCAATGAAAAAACATCTGGTACATGTATATAGATAGCAGCAGCATATATATGGCTAAGCTATCCTGATTTGATCGATCTTGGTAATAAACAAAATAATGCCATGATTCCCTTGGGCCCAAGACTTTGGCTACTTTTTCATGGACAGTAACTTTCAGTCTTAAGCAAGTAAATAAACAAAGGAGCAATATAACTAAACTAAGTTGAGCAAAATGTGTATGTGTTTGGCTCCAAAAGCCAATGCATAGCCGTTGAGACATGTTCAGTTTTTTATTCAGTCATGAATAATATGATCCCCCTTCTTTGTTGATGAGGGAGTAACTGACAAAAGGGACCAATGTGACAGTTTAAGATAAGGATCACTACTATATATTTATAGCTACAATCTCTAACTGAACTACTAATAGCCATACATGTCTAGAGCTTAAAATTTATTCAGTTTAAGATAAGGATCACTACCATATATTTATAGCTTTGGGCTCAGATTGGAATCTGGAGAACTACAGCACGAAATGCAAGTACTCTAGGAACCATGCAATTCACCATGCAGCAGCATATATATAGAACAAATAAACATGTACATGGCAGATGTCTCCTCGAAGGCAAGGTACATAGCAGATGTCTCAATTAGCAGCAAGTTAGAGTTCACTAAATAGGCTACCTCAAAACAGTAGTAATCAGCTTCAATTAGCAGTAAGTAGTAATCAGATTCAATTAACAGCAGTGCCATGTGTGCCGGCATCTCAAAATTTGTGAAATAGATGGCAATCAGATTCAATTGACAGCAGTGGCATCATAGGCATGGCATCATAGGCATCAGGAACACTAAAATTCACCAAAATGATAGGCATCATAGGCAGCATAGGCAGCATCGGGGACCAAAGATCGAACCGGCAATCATAGGCATCATAGGCGGCATCGGGAACCACCAAAGCAATCAAACCCGTGAGAACACGACTCACCAAGTAGGAGGAGGGGAGGAGGGGGATGCTCACGGTATGCCAGAGAGGACGGAGGAGGGGGATGCTCACCGCGCAGAGAGGGGGAGGAGTAGGAGACGGGGACGAGAGGGCGGGCGCATGCACCCGGCAAGTTCGGCGGGCGCGGCCGTCAAGATCCCGGCGGCGAAGTCGAGGAGTAGGGGCACGGGACCTCGCGGGGGGCACCGCACCACGGCAGCAAAGTCGGACCGGGCGGCGTCGGATTCGAAGCCGGGCGCGGTCGGGCCACGTGTGGCGGCCGCAGGGCTAGGGTTTCAAGCCGGCGGTACCGGCGGCGGAGAGGATGGGATTCGTGGCGGCGGCGGAGAGGAGGGGAGTCGAAGGGGAGTCGGAGCGGAGAGGAGGGGAATCGAGAGCTGTCTCGGTCAGGCGGGGAACCATGGCGGCGGCAGCGGAACCATGTCGGCGTCCGGAGGAGGAGAAGAGAGCGCCCAAGACTTAGCCGATTTTCAGCACACGAAGGGCCAAAGTATATATACTTAGATGCCAAATACTAGGAGCGGTTACCAATTGAGCCGCCCCTAACCTTTTTTTTTTTCTTACTAATTTCAATAAATATTCTTTTTCTTACTAATTTTATAAATATTATTTACAATATTGTTTAATCAATATTGTTTGATAAATATTCTTTACAACATTTATCCTTTACAAAGTTGTTTGACCAAGTTTGACCTCGTTTGACCTTTCCAATTTAAACCAAATTTGACCTTTCCAATTTAAACTAAAGACCTTTCCAAGTGTGCTATCGGCCTCAAACATTTTTCTCGAGGCGTCTACACAGCATGTGTGAAGGCACCGCCAAGTTTGAGAATTTTTCTGAAATTGTTTGTTAATTTTCTCGATTATTTTAATCACCGCGCGACTTCTCGGTAATTATACGTTGAACTACGACCACCCCAAAAAAACCTGAAACGGTGCCAAACTTGGCCGCAAGGCCTCTTGTGCCCTAGGAGGCAAAACTTGTGGAGGACGGTGTGAAATTATTGTGTTTTCAAAGTGTAATTCACCATATTTAGTCGCGCAAAGCGGCACGAAGAAAAATACTGATAATTTCAAATATGACTAAAAAACCTAGGATTTTTTGCGTGGGGCCATATTTTGGGTGTAAGTGACCACAAAAAAAAATTTAGAAAGTTTAGACATAAGCAGAGCAGACGTGCTTCATAGTTGGTATCTGAACCTTTCACCGAACCCTATCCTTACACTTAGGTTTCTTATGATTGTGTGGCATGTGCACTTTGCGGTGTGCTATCGGCCTCAAACTTTTTGAGGAGGCGTCTACATGGCATGTGTGAAGGCACCGCCAAGTTTGAGAATTTTTCTGAAATTGTTTGTTAATTTTCTCGATTATTTTAATCACCGCGCGACTTCTCCCGGTAATTATACGTTGAACTACGACCACCCCCCAAAAAGACCTAAAACGGTGCCAAACTTGGCCGCAAGGCCTCTTGTGCCCTAGGAGGCAAAACTTGTGGAGGCCGGTGTGAAATTATTGTGTTTTCAAAGTGTAATTCACCATATTTAGTCGCAAAGCGGCACGAAGAAAAATACAGTAATTTCAAATATGACTAAAAAACCTAGGATTTTTTGCGTGGGGCCATATTTTTGGGTGTAAGTGACCACAAAAAAAATTTGAGAAAGTTTGGACATAGGCAGAGCGAGGCGTGCTTCATAGTGGTATCTGAGAACCTTTCTTTGAACCCTATCCTTACACTTAGGTTTCTTATGATTGTGTGGCATTTGTACTTTGCGGCAAGCAGGTTATCGGCCTCAAACTTTTTTTCTGAGGCGTCTACATGGCATGTGTGAAGGCACCGCCAAGTTTGAGAATTTTTACGAAATTGTTTGGTAATTTTTCTCGATTATTTTAATTACCGCGACTTCTCGGTAATTATACGTTGAACTACGACCACCCCAAAAAGACCTGAAACGGTGCCAAACTTGGCCGCAAGGCCTCTTGTGCCCTAGGAGGCAAAACTTGTGGAGGCGGTGTGAAATTATTGTGTTTTCAAAGTGTAATTCACCATATTTGGTCGCAAAGCGACACGTAGAAAAATATGGTAATTTCAAAAATGAGTAAAAAGCCTAGGATTTTTGCGTGGGGCCATATTTTGGGTGTAAGTGACCACAAAAAATTTGAGAAAGTTTGGACATAAGCAGAGCATTTAGTGCTTCGTTTGACCTCGTTTAACCAAGTTTGACTTTTCCAATTCAAACTAAAGACCCCTTTTTGGAGGTGTCCTCATCTTCAAAAGTCGCGAACACTGACTTTGTGTAGCTAGTCAAGATCTACACTCTCTATATACAACTTTTTATATTCAAAGGTTTTCGATTTGAGGTCAGTTAGTGCTTCGTTGACCAAGTTTGACCAAAATACATTAGGGGTGGTTGAATATAGAACCGCCCCTGATTTCATATCACATTAGGGGTGGCTGATATATAACCGCCCCTGATGTCAGGATACGTTAGGGGTGGCTCAAATAGAACTGCCCCTAATGTGTCAGGTCACATTAGGGGCGGCTCGTAACATGAGCCGCCCCTAATGTGCTAACGTTAGGGGCGGTTTGTTTCTACCCCGGATTTTCGCATACATTAGGGGCGGCTCAAATTATGAACCGCCCCTAATATTCAAAGCCAGCGCTCTCTTAGTTCGCTTTTGTAGTAGTGAATTGCGTGGAGCTGAGAACAATCTATGCTTTGTTCCCCTACATAAGACAGGATAAAACATGTGCACATGAATATCTATTTTCTATGGAAAAATCAGAAAATATGACTTAAGGATTGGCTCTTTGTAAAGCTGAGCTATGCTCTATTAGTAATGTGACACTACGACAATATTGGTCACACATTCTGATGCTCATGTGCATCGTGTATTTATTGTTTTGAGTGCATGGTGTCAAAAAGAAAAAAAAAACATAAGTTGCTAGTACTACTAGGATTGGCTCTTTGTAGAGCTGAGCTGCGCTCTATTAGTAATGCTCGTTGTGTTACCTATCCATTAAGATTTTAAGTTATCGACTGACATAAAACACATGGATTACTTTGGAAAGCAAGTAGCAACACTCACGCGAAAACTTGCACGAAATGGCATGCCGATGCTCTCACACCGTCTACATAAAAAACAATCTCCTGGATGTTCACCATTTTTTGGGACTGAAGAACACTCATGATTCTAGTGTGTAATAATTCCCAGCCGATGCATAGATATGCCTCCATTTGACGATCCAATAATTTATTTTGCTAGCATATATAGCAACTTCGCACTCTCACTCATCAACTTGCTTCTTGTGTCTCGTCTAGTGCCTCATGACCACCAATGTGGTGGTACCATCTGATGGATAAGACAATTAACACAGTGCACGGAACCTGACTGATGCAAGCCACAGTGCATGCTACAAACACAAGGCTACCGTGTCCTGTGATCATCATCTTTACCATTCCACCGGAACGTGTGTAGCAATGTAGCAAAGAAGCTGGGTCTTCACCATGCCTCTCATACCTAGTGGTATCTCACTCATCCTTTGTAACATGCATGCATGTGTCTCTGCCACACGAACAGGAGGTTGTATTAGTTGTTTGTAGATGAGGAGCACACGGCATAAGTAAAGAAGTCCGTGGCACTCTGCCCATATATATATTCTATTGTCTGAGTCTCAGCTGAACCTACCAAGCTCATAGACAGTCTGCCACTACCTCACTTAGCCATGAATCGCATGATGCAGCACATGTTTATGCATTGCTTTCATTGGACAGTGGTCAGGCCTGTGCACAACATTATATTGTTACTTAAATGCACCTTACTTTTTACAGAACATGTATCATCTATTCTTTATGTTAATCACAGCTCCAACAATGACATCTGAGAGTGGTCACACATTCTGATGCACTTTTTTTTTTTTGCGGACAAAGAAGTATATATTAGATTATAGTTGAGTACATGGACCTGTTACATGCACTTTGGAATACATTAAGTATATACAGATCCTTGTCTAAATTGTACTCACACTTTGACACCAAATCTCAACTCCAAACCTATATGACGGTTCATATAGATGACCGCACAGGCAAACTCTCGACAAACAGCCTGAAAACACGCTCAGCGAACGGCATGAGAACGGATGCCCAACGGGCGGCCAACACTCCTGTAGGTGGAATTGAGGAACTTCTTCTTTCTGATGTCTTCCTTCTTCTTGTTTCTGCCACCGAAGAATAAACAAGACTGATCTGAAAACTATTCTCCCTAGTCCTCCATCGTGGCCAGATCTAACCACGACAAAACGAAGAAGAGACCGGAGAAAATTATTCCATGGCAACGACATCATCTCCACCTCAATGTCGCTGCCCGGAAACACAAATCTCCATGTCTTCATGCCGAGAAAGTTGTTGACGTTGATGTCGCCCTCATCTTCATCGGAGCCGTCATGGAGAACACAGATCCAACCTGTCTCTTTGCCGTCGTCGGGAGGAGCAAGAGGAGATCGATCGCTAACACCAAGAAACTTGGCATGGAGAAATCCTAAACCTAGACTCAATCTGAGAGAAAAACTTATTAGTTTGAGGAGGAGCTGCTCCTCCTAAACTTCTTGTGAATCTGTGAATCAGCTTCTTGTCGAATCGAGTTGCTTCTTTCGAATTAAAAAAAAAAAAACGAGCGGCTTCTAGGGAGACGCAGCGGCGGGCAATGGGGACGATTGGTTATGGGGAAGGCGCCGCCAGGCAGTCATGGCGTGGGTGGTGAACGGGGGTGCTGACCCAGACGGCGACAAGAAGTGGATCAGCAGCGACCGGGGAGGAGAAGAAACCAGCGTGGTAGGACTTCCTTGATTTGGAACCGGCTGAAAATAATTTAACAGGCACTGTAAAAATTCTCTAATATATATAGTCTACGACATAGTCCTTTCATGGAAAGTAATTTCAGATTCAGAGTTAGTTCCTTCAATTTACTGTGTTGATGTTGTATTACTGCAGTAGTTGCAAATACGATATTTAGCGTTGCTTGCTTACTTGTTGGATTGTTTCATACTTAGCCATGGCCACAGTTTGTCTGTAGATGTTTGCACATGCATCAGTACAACGCTTTCCTAGCACTAGCACGTTGTTACATCATTGTTAGAAGTGAAAACTTGTAATGAGCACGCAGGCCCAGCTGAAAACTTTTTTTTTTTTGACAAAGAGCTGAAAACTTTGAACTGTGCGGTTGCTACTTCCTGGTTGAAAACTTTAGTTTCAACTGCATAAATTACAAAGCTAGAGAGGATTCTCGTAATGGGCTTTCATATTGGGTATAGGAGGCCGAATTCAACTAGGCCTTTGCCTGCAAGACAATTGGTACAATCTTGAAAGTTCTAGAGGCCCCAGAGATATCTTTTGACGTAATTTTGCTGAGATACTAATCTGATCAGCAATTGCAACTAACAAAATATGAGTCATCGTCGAGAGGTTGGGCCATTTCCAATGCTCGCGGCATAACGACCCAACTCTAACCTGCTACCCCAGACTTGGTTTGCATGCAGGATCAAGAGGTAGTGAGGCGACCTCCAGCAGAGGGCGACCCTCGTTAGTATCGAGCCAACTGAGAACTTCCACCGTGGCCACGCCGATGGACACCGATCTTCCATGCTGGCAGTGGCAGTGGCATAAAGAAACAAAACTGGGAGCAGTTAGGGTTAGGAGGGAAAGTACATCTTTTCCCTTGGGCTAACCCTACTAGTAGTGACCAGCGAGGGTGAACCCTAATGTAATTTGGCGACGTCCCTTGGTATGGTTTATAAAAACCAGGGGGTGGCACAGTGTAAAGGGAGATATTTTTGTAAATTTAATGGCAGTAGTTCACCCCGCATTCATTTCTCAGTCATCCCTCACTTCCCAACTGAACTCATTCTATTCCTATGACAACCTTCGCCTCATCTCTTCCGACTTGGTCCGTGGGTAGGAGGCCAAATGTAAACCCCACAAGCTATTGTTATATACACAAATAATTAAACTTCTACATGTGTAGTAATTTTGTAATTCCAAAAATATTGATAAAGTAAAATGATTATTTTTTTCTAAAATTTTTTATTCAAATTTCCTGTCATGGTGTTGCCGGGGACGCCATGGTGGCTAGGTTTGGCATGCGATTGCTTGGGGTGGCTCGGTTGGCAATGACCTGAGCACGGCCATAGGGTGAGGAGAGGGATGTGCGGCTTGGGCAGGGTAGGGAGAGGGGTTGAGCGCGTGGAGAGTAAGAGGAAGGGAAAGGAGCTTTGCTCTTCAATTACATGATTAATTCCATTTCATCTCCCTTATATTTATAATACTAATGGAACTTGACTCCAAACTAAATTTGGAGATCCTTATCGGATTTAGATTCTCCTTTGTATCTTAACAAATTACTCGACTTCATGTCTTAACCACTCTTCCCTAAAACAACTAGGACATGTAGCGATAACGCCGGGCAGCGGCAGCATGGGTGGTGACTATGGGTGCCTTCCTCTTGGCGCACTGCTTGGGCACTCCACGGAGCTCGCTAGGCGTGGCATCGGGGTGGGCTCCCCTCCATGGGCCCTGGGTGGCCCATTTCTTCCACGGGGAATATGGCCCGTATTGGGTGTATGACATGTCCTCATTTAACCAAATATTTTATAAATATTATCCATTATAATTTAGTCTACATCTATTGAAGATTATTAGAAGTGTATTTTTATTAAGTTAACTTCATTTAATCATGAACTAGTAGTAAACTTTTATTCATATATGTTGAATTTGAAAATATATACTTCGAGTTGAATCGAGTAAAATATCCGTTTTGTATCCCAATCTGAGACATCGATGAGATATCTGTTCGTAATCACAAATACCTGTATCTGTCATCGTATCGGAATTAAAATGTTGTAGAAGGTGATATATCCGGATACGATTGCATGCGAATCCCACCTAAGCAGGCTTACAATACACCTATCCATGCATGCATGTGAGCATGCTGTTTGACTCTTGTCTGACTCATCATCAATCAGGGATTGACAGAACCATACGAAAAAAGTGTTCTGAAAGCGTAGCCGTCAATATATATATATTTTATATAAACAACTATAACAGCGAATAAATATATATTTTTTTGGTGTGCTACGTGAGTATCGAAGTCGTAGGCATGCAGTAGCACATGTTTTTGAACTTTGCCAGTCCTCCACAAGCAGCCGGAGATATGAGGAACATGCAGATACCATCTGTGTCTGCCGTTGCTTCCTGAAGCAACGGGCATGAATTCCTCTTCCATCGGTGATGTACGTGTGGATGTTCAGAGAGGTGGATCCCTGAAGCCACTGCCATCCATCTACAGGTAGGAGAAGAGGTGGATCCCTGGAGATGCAGTAGCTCATTTTCCCATTCCGTCTCGATTCCCCCGGCCGGCATACGATGACGCACGTGGAGGAGGGATCGCTTTCTGATATCGAAGTGTCCTTTTCTATTCTTGTTCAGACAACTGTGCAGTGAAACGGCCACGTGGGCCTCCAGACGTTTCCTCTATTCCCAGAAGTTAACGAGATAGGTTTGTTGTTGATGTCTGACCTTACTTCCATGGAGACGTAGAAGGGATTATGATATCTAGGGAAACACTACCAGAAAATGGTGAGCATCTTTTCTTGTACAGATGACCGTGGCACGTATAGACATTGCGGAGGAAGATGAATCGAAGCAGCAGTTGCTTCGATCAGGGAGCAAACAGCTCGCTCATCCACATGTGGTATCTGCTTGTTCCACAATTCTCCGGCTGCTAGTAGAAGACAAGGAAAGTTCAAAAACATGTGCTAGATGCGTACGACTTCCATACACCATAAGTGACATTTTGTATCTCAATTATCATAAGTACGAGTGCATAAGTATGATAGGGATATAGTAATAACAATTTGTGAGGGTGGATGGGGTTTTGTTATCAGGGATAATACTGGTCAGGTGAAGGTGGCGGGCTGTAATGCTATTGAATTTCTGATGAACGCACAACATGGTGAAGCTGTGGCATGATTTGAGGAACTATATAACTTCCAAGCATGTTGCCGTGGAAATTTGTTTAAATGGTCTCTAGGTAACCTCTAGATTCTATTACAAAGTCTTTGAAAATGCAAAGCTCATGTCGAATATAGTATAATTCATATGAGAATATTAACTAACAACATATATTTTGGTATGGGTGGATTCATTGGAATCTTCTACAAGGAATTAATGCTAGGACATTATTAACGAGGACCTCTTGCAAGCAGTCATGGGGCTTTATAATCACAAGACTTCCAAAATGCATTTGTTCAACGAGGGAAACATTGTGCTTCTGCGCAAGACGCAGGAATCTGTTTCAATGGTTGATTATAGTTCCATTAGTTTAATTAATAACCTTGTGAAAAATCATCATAAAATTACTTCAACATTAAAATTGGGACCGCATATGGATAGGCTAGTTTCACAAGCAATAAATGTTGTATCCATGAAAACTTCCTCTATATGCAAAGAGTAATCCAATTGACACATTAGAGAAAACAGTGGGTGCAGTCCATCAAATTGGATACTGCTTTTGACTGTTTTGGATGGCAATATCAATTGGAAGTGCTATCTGCACTGGGGTTCAGTACTAAGTGGCACAACTGGATGTTTTCAATCCTTTGTACGTACATCATCTTCAAGAATCATTGTCCATGGTAGAACAAATCAAAATGTCAAACATGTAAGAGGTGAGACACGACGATCCCCTATCACCAATGGTCTTTATTATTGTGAACGATCTATTACAAAGGATGATAGAGCATGCAGCGTTACAAGGATTATTGCACCCGGTACTACCATCCAAGGCGAGCCTATGGTGCTCCCTCTATGCTGACTATGCTGCTTTGTTCACTCATCCATCAGCTGTGGAACTAGCTCGGCTACAAAAGATCTTATTACTCTTGGGGAATGCTCAGGATTGAAGGATAACATGAAAAAGACGCAGATTTTCCGAATTAGAATGCAAACCAAAATGGTGGACTCTATTGTGCAAAATTTTCCTGAAAAATCAGTACTTTCCCTAGGAAGGACCTTGGTTTACTACCATTGCAAATCGAAAAGTTAGAAAAGATATAGGTTTAACCTTTGATTGATAAAGTTGGTGCAAGGTTACCCAGGTGGAAAGGCAAATTTCTAACGTCGGTCGGAAGGGAGGTGTTGGGGAAGATCGTCCCGTCCAGCATGCCAATTTATCACCAAACAGTATTCCAAGCGCAGAAGTGGATGCAAGGAAATTGATCGCATTAGAAGAAGCTTTTTATGGAAAGGAGAAAACCTAGAAAACATTACTGGAGGGCACTCATTAATATATTGGCCTAAAACTTGTATGCCTAAGGACAAAGGCGGGATCAGAATTCTAGATTTGGACCGGTTCTCATGTGCTCTCAGGCTACGGTGGCCATGGTTCAAGTGGAAGAAAAAAGATAGAGCTTAGACTAGTTTGGAAGTTCCTTGTGACTTTATGCTTCCAACATAGTTACTGTTTGAGACGACAAATTTGCACCATTCTAGACATTTAGTTGGATAAATGGAGAAATGGACAAATCAATAGCTCGACTGCTATATCTAAAGTCTAAAAGAAAGAAAATATACGTGCATTAAGCATTTGACCAATGATAAATTGATTGATCGTATTTATCCGCCTATATCAGGGGATGAAGTAACACAGTACATCAGGCTCTAGGAAAACATATATAAGAGGAGTTGCAAGCAATGAAATATTAGAAGATTCTATAACGTGGAGAAGGACAGCAGATAGAGAATACTCTACAAAGAGTGCTTATCAGATACAGTTCACTGGAGTTTTTAGTAGATTAAAATTGACGCCCATGTGGAAGGCTAAGCTGGAGCAGAAATGCAGGTTCCTTGCTTGGACATTACTAAACTAAAAAATTCTAAAGGCAAATAATCTCCTCAAAAGAGGAAGGACAGATGATATGGACCGCATGCTCATCCCAAGCGATCAAGAGACCCCAACGCATCTATGCTAAGATTGTCCATTCACAAAGGAGGCTTGGGGCATCATAAAACAATGAGGCAGGGTCATTGCGTGCGTATTTTCATTTAAATATATGGAAGGGGCTTTCATGGCCGCCTTGGGGGAGGGGCGACGATGACAATGCCGGCGGCGGCTTGGGCGGCGGGCGGCAGCAAGGGCGGCGGCGGCATGATACGGGGGAGGGGGGGCGGGGCGGGCGGGGGGAGCGAGAGAGTTGGGGGATATTTTCTTTATTTGCATGTCCTTAAAAGATTACATCCTCTTTGTTTATATAGCCCTCCTATGAGAATTGTAACTCAAGCAATCTCTAAAGGTTTTTCATTATATTCTGGAATACCTATTACAAGCAAACTCTTATTTTTTCCCTACTAGAATATTTCCTTATAGATTGGAATATCCCCTTTACAACAAAACCTAATCCTAATCGAAGATGATAATGATAACGAGGGCAAGGGCGGCGGTGGCAGCGCCGGTCTCCCTCCTTCTCTTCCCTCCCTGCCATGGCGGCACTTGGGCCTGAGCTCCACCATACTTCCCATGGCAGAGCGGCGACATTGAGGCGCATGGCGGCCCGAGGCCTAGCGGGGGCAGACGACCCCAACAAAGCCGGATTCGGCGGTCCCCTCTCCGGCACATGCTCCCTGACGCGTGGGATGAGGAGATCTGGGCGGTGGCCCTTGCTATAGCGACTAGATTCAGCAGCTGGCCCGGCTAGATCCCGGGCCATTAGGGTTTGGGATCTGGGATTTTCTTCTTTTATTATTTTTTCTGGTTAATCGTGGTCTTTGATTGGGGACGGCTTCAAAAACCACCACGGTTAATAACAAAGCCACCACAGCTAATTTTTTGTGTAGTAGTGTCGTGCAATATATCCATTTTGGATCCGAATGTGCCACATCCGTTTTTTATTCGTATTGGAAGAAATAATTATCTATATTCATACCAGATTGAAAATGTGGTAAATGGTGATATCCAGATCAAATCGGATCCATTTCCATCCTGCCTAATACAAACCTAACCTTGCATGCATGTTGACAAAACGAGTCGAGTCAAGGGAGCCCGCATGCTGACACAATCAATACAACTGTCGTCCAGGGCTTGCGAGCTATCTGACTGTGGACTGACTCATCATTAGAGACATAGTGAAGAGAGTACTAAAATGTGGTAAATAGTCTATGTAAGTCGTAGGCAGTAGCACATGTTTTTGAACTTTCCCATTGTTCCACAAGCAGCCAGAGAAATGAGGAGCATGCAGATACGACCTGTGGCTGCTTATCGAATTGTTTGCTCCTTGAAGCAACGGTATTGGATAATTGGATTCCTCTTCCTCAGTGATGTCTAAGTCCTACTGCCTACATGAAAAGATGCTACAGCTGATGACGATGCACATGTGGATAACCGTAACTCGTTGATTATTGAGAGAGTAGCACGATCGCTTTCTGAAATGGGAGTGTTCATTTCCACTCGTTTGATGTTGACCTTACATCCATGGAGACGCGTTAGGGCTTATGATATCTAGGAAAACACGTACTGCCAGCAAATGGTCAGCATCTTTTCAAGTACAGATGGCAGTTGCACTTGGACATCACCGAGGAAGATGAATCGAAGCAGAAGTTGCTTCAGGGACCAAACAACTCGATCATCAGCCGCAGGTGTGTTCCACATTTCTTGGGCTGTCCACGTTGGTATTTGTGGAAGACTAGCAAAGTTCAAAAACATGTGCTACCTGCCTATGACTTCCGTACACCATAAAGGAAATTTTTTACAACAATTATAAGTATGAGTGCATAAGTTTGACAGTAATATAGTAACAATAGTTTGTATGGGTGGAAGTGGTTTTGACGTTTTACTTCAGGCAGCAAACGTACAGCTCGCAATCATCAGCCAAAGGTTTGTTCCTCATTTTTTTCTTTGCTCTCTAAGTTGTAATTTGTGGAAGACTAGGAAAGTTCAAAAACATGCCTACGACTTCCATACATGGATAAGTATTAAGACAATTTGTGCATCTTCATTAGTATGAGTGCATAAGTAAGACTGGGATATAGTAACAACAACTTGTGCCAGGGTGGATGGGGTTTTGTTATCATGCATGCATGTTGACAAAACGAGTATAAAACTGTTGATTAATCACAGTGATCACCTTGGTGCCGGAGAAATCGATAGATAACCATTTATTTGACGACAATTGCAGATTATTAAAAAGGAGTGGAGCCGAACATGAAACAATTCAACATCTTCTCTTCAATTGCTTGTTGGCAATTAAAGGCTCTTTGGTAAGGCTTATTTTTCGTTTTTTGGTATTATTCCAACTCTTAGTGCTGTGAACTTTTTTTGAAGTTGGTGCAAGCAGCGGGAGGAACAGAAAACAAATTGTTTTTACTAACATGGGCAACAACCTTCGGTTGGTCTAGTTGGTTGACAAGAAACGAGATAGTTTTTGACAATTGTAAATCTAAAAATTTTGTGCAGGTCTTATTCCAAGGAACTTCATTGGTCTATCATTGAGTCAATTGCATCATTGTGATGATAAGAAAGAACACATCTTTGCTTGTTGCACATTGGAGTCTACGGCTATGGTCTTTTTCGTTTCACATGGGTGGCCTTAAGTTTATAGTCTTACAAACCAAGTGTTCTTTGGTGTCCGAGACTTTTGTTTTAAGTTTTTCCGTCCTGTAGTAACTTTGGACTTGAGTCCTCACCTCACTATGTCAAGAAATCCTTAGTAGTGACGTGTCCGGATCAGCGGTGGAGGTGTGGATGCCGCGAGCAGCTCATCCGACGGCGGCGAGGCCCACATCCAGACCCGGTTAGGGCTGGGTCACGGCCATGTTTTTTTTGGCTGCAGTAAGTACTCCAGTCCAGTCCAGCCTGTTGTCACTTGTCAGTGTCTTCAACGCTGCTGAACAAAAACGACACAGTGTAAATTAAACGACACATCCATCCACGGTGCACAGCCAGTAATGACCTTTGGACATTTCCTCTTATCCAACACGGAGATCCATCCACGGTGCACAGCCAGTAATGACCTTCGGACATTTCCTCTTATCCAACACGGAGATCCATCCACGGTGCACAGCCAGTAATGACCTTTGGACATTTCCTCTTATCCAACACGGATCGAGATACCCTTTGTCTGTTGCAGCCGCCGGTCATGGATGATTCCTGATCCGGCTGCCCGGGGAATATCTGGCCCGTGCGTCGCATCGCAATAAAAGCCCGCGCGTCGTGTCGTCCTGGATAGGAAATTGACTCGCTCTCGCGTTGTGTTTCTGAGTCGCGATCGTTGCCAAGCAGACGGTAGTAACCGGCGCTGTTGCTGTAGGTTTTGAGCTTTTGACCATGCATATGATCGGATGCCGCCGGCCGGGTGCTCGGAATCTAGGACTAGGATTGATACCGCTGCTAGTCGCACCTTCCAGCACATGTGCTGACCTGATGAGTGAAAAGTCACGTGTGCTGACCGGGCGCTGCTGCTACACGACTGGGTGCTGCTGTACTAGTTTTACTGAGCTGGCTACGAGCCGCGCGTTTAATTATTTTTTATTGTCATTAGATTAGGCCGCCACGCGCACCCTCTGCTTCGTATGGTCATGTGGCAACACAGTGTTTGTCTACGCTCGCTTGCACTCTAGGCAAAGCAGGAGACTTCTATGATACGGACTAGTACGTACTACCTGCTCAGCTAGATGTGGACGAATCATTTAAAAATATTAGTGGATTCCCCACGCGTTGCTGCAAGTATGAAAGAGAATTCTATGAGTTACAATATTATTATCACCCTCCTATTTTTTTTCTTTCTTCTTTTTCCTTTTTTTTTTTTTTTTTCTCTATACCAACGGGTCCTACTTATAATTTTATCGAAATATATACATGTGAGATCTTGTTTTAAAGTATTTATTAAAATAAATATAATGGTGTAATCAGAATTTGATTTATTTTTTGGTTCATGAGTTATAACCTTTTTTATGCCCATAGACATGTGGGGCATGTTCATGAAGTAGCTCAAGGAAGGGTTAGTGAGCTGGTGAGGTGGCATGCTAGTGTGGTGTTAGTGGGATGGTGAGCTGGAGTGGTTTTTCTTGTCCTTTCATTGAGAAAAATTGTTTTTTTATGATTCATCACTTGCGATTTGTGATTTATCATATGATTTGTCGCTTTTGATTGTGTTTGTATAGGTCGATTGAAAATAAGCAAAAAATAAAATAAAAAATAAGGTCATTGTACCGAAGCGCCAAGGAAACGGCCCTCGGTAGAGTGACCATATTCTACCGAGCACCGCAGCCCCGCTCGGTAGATTTGACGGGGGCTGCGTGAGATGATGCGCGGACGCCGGGCGCACAAGCACCGAGGGCGTATGTTTGCGGAGGGACGGCTCGGTGACGTTGCGCTCTACCGAGAGCCCTGTGGTCACCGAGCGAGCGGCTCTCGGTGGAGGTGTCACCACCGAGGGTTTCATTCCACCGAGCGATGCTCTCGGTACATCGTATATGTACCGAGCGCTTGTTTGGGGGCTCTCGGTACAATAACTGACGCTCGGTGGAGGCTGACTGTGCGGTAGTGTGTGGAACTAGCTCGGCTACAAAAGATCTTATTACTCTTGGGGAATGCTCAGGATTGAAGGATAACATGAAAAAGACGCAGATTTTCCGAATTAGAATGCAAACTAAAATGGTGGACTCTATTGTGCAAAATTTTCCTGAAAAATCAGTACTTTCCCTAGGAAGGACCTTGGTTTACTACCATTGCAAATCAAAAGGTTAGGAAAGATATAGGTTCAACCTTTGATTGATAAAGTTGGTGCAAGGTTACCCAGGTGGAAAGGCAAATTTCTAACGTCAGTCGGAAGGGAGGTGTTGGGGAAGATCATCCCGTCCAGCATGCCAATTTATCACCAAACAGTATTCCAAGCGCAGAAGTGGATGCAAGGAAATTGATCGCATTAGAAAAAGCTTTTTATGGAAAGGAGAAAACCTAGAAAACATTACTGGAGGGCACTCATTAATATATTGGCCTAAAACTTGTACGCCTAAGGACAAAGGCGGGATCAGAATTCTAGATTTGGATAGGTTCTCATGTGCTCTCAGGCTACGGTGGCCATGGTTCAAGTGGAACAAAAAAGATAGAGCTTGGACTAGTTTGGAAGTTCCTTGTGACTTTATGCTTCCAACATAGTTACTGTTTGAGACGACAAATTTGCACCATTTTGGACATTTAGTTGGGTAAATGGAGAAATGGACAAATCAATAGCTCGACTGCTATATCTAAAGTCTAAAAGAAATAAAATATAAGTGCATTAAGCATTTGACCAACGATAAATTGATTGATCGTATTTATCCGCCTATATCAGGGGATGAAGTAACACAGTACATCAGGCTCTAGGAAAGCACATATAGGAGGAGTTGCAAGCAATGAAATATTAGAAGATTCTATAACGTGGAGAAGGACAGCAGATGGAGAATACTCTACAAAGAGTGCTTATCGATACAATTCATTTGGAGTTTTTAGTAGATTAAAATTGAAGCCCATGTGGAAGGCTAAATTTGGAGCAGAAATGCAGGTTCCTTCCTTGGACATTACTACACCAAAAAATTCTAAAGGCAAATAATCTCCTCAAAAGAGGAAGGACAGACGATATGGACCGCATGCTCTGTCCAAACGATCAAGAGACCCCAACGCATCTATGCTAAGATTGTCCATTCACAAAGGAGGTTTGGGGCATCATAAAACAATGAGGCGGGGTCATTGCGTGCGTATTTTCATTTAAATATATGGAAGGGGCTTTTTCGGCGGCCTTGGGGAGGGGCGACGATGACGGTGCACCGCCGGGCGGCTTGGGCGGCGGCGTGGCGGCAAGGGCGGCGGCGGCATGACGCTGGGCATTGGGCGGTGGCGGTTGGGGCAGGAGCGAAAGAGTTGGGGATATTTTCTTTATTTGCATGTCCTTAAAAGATTACATCCTCTTTGTTTATATAGCCCTCCTATGAGACTTATAACTCAAGCAATCTCTAAAGGTTTTTCATATATTCTGGAATACCTTTTACAAGCAAACTTTTATTTTTTCCCTACTAGAAGATTTACTTATAGATTGGAATATCCCCTTCACAACAAAACTTAATCCTAATCGAAGATGATAATGATAACGAGGGCAAGGGCGGCGGTGGCGGCGCGGAATCCCTCCATCTCTTCCCTCCCCGCCATGGCGGCACGGCGGCCCGAGCTCCACCATACTTCCCATGGCGGAGCGGCGACATCGAGGCGCATGGCGGTCGAGGCCTAGCGGGGAGCAGACGACCCCAACGAAGCCGGATTTGGCGGTCCCTCTCGGCACATGCTCCCCGATCGTGGGATGATGTGATCCGGGCGGCAGCCCTTGCTGTAGCAACCAGATTTAGCGGTGGCCCGGCCCGGATCCCGGGCCATTAGGGTTTGGGATCTGGGATTTTCTTCTTTTATGATTTTTTTTGGTTAATCATGGTCTTTGATTGGGGGCGGTTTCAAAAGCCACCACGGTTAATAAAAAGCCACCACAGCTATTTTTTTGTGTAGTAGTGTCATGCAATATATCCATTTTGGATCCGAATTCCACACATCTGTTTTTTATTCGTATTGGAAGAAATCTTTATCCATATTCATACCAGATTGAAAATGTTGTAAATGGTGATATCCAGATCAAATCGGATCCATTTCCATCCTGCCTAATACAAACCTAACCTTGCATGCATGCTGACAAAACGAGTCGAGTCAAGGGAGCCGGCATGCTGACACAATCAATACAACTGTCGTCCAGCTTGCGAGCTGTCTGACTGTGGACTGAGACTCATCATTAGAGACATAGTGAAGAGAGTACTAAAATGTGGTAAATAGTCTATGGAAGTCGTAGGCAGTAGCACATGTTTTTGAACTTTCCCATTGTTTCCACAAGCAGCCAGAGAAATGAGGAACATGCAGATTCAACCTGTGGCTGCTTATCGAATTGTTTGCTCTTTGAAGCAACTCGTTTGGATTCCTCATGTCAAAGTCCTACTGCGTACTTGAAAAGATACTACAGCTGATGACGATGCACGTGTGGATAACCGTAACACGTTGACTATTGAGAGAGTAGCACGCAGGTGTGTGTTCCACATTTATTGGGCTGTCCACGTTGGTAATTGTAGGAAAGTTCAAAAACATGTGCTACCTGCCTATGACTTCCGTACACCATAGAGGAAATTTTGTACAACAATTATAAGTACGAGTGCATAAGTTTGACAGTAATATAGTAACAATAGTTTGTATGGGTGGAAGTGGTTTTGACGTTTTACTTCAGGCAGCAAACGTACAGCTCGCGATCATCAGCCAAAGGTGTGTTCCTCATTTTTTTTTTTCTGCTGTCTGAGTGGTAATTTGTGGAAGACTAGGAAAGTTCAAAAACATGCCTACGACTTCCATACATGGATAAGTATTAAGACAATTTGTGCATCTTCATTAGTATGAGTGCATAAGTACACTACAAGAAATCTGTTAATCCGTGACGGATTTACATATCGTCATTGACAGACGTAATCTGTGATGATATTTTGTTTTCCGTCACGGATGAGCCCAGTGGACATTCACGGCCCGGTAACTTCGTGGCGGTTTTATGAGGACCGTCACAATAAATAATTTGAAGTTTTTCATACTTAGTTTAGCCCAAACCAATAGGCATGCTATTATTTTAAAAAAAAAAAAAAAAATAAAATATGTGATTGCAAGAAGAATCAAACCCAAAAAAAAAAATTTATTTAAATTTGAACATAATGATTTTATTAATTTGCTATATGTATATGGTTCATAATATGACAAACTAATAATATGAGATTTGAGCACAATAAAAAGGAAGATAAATATGTCTTAACATTTAAACTACTTGCTCTACATGTCTAAAAGTGCACTTAATTATTTATTATCTATTATTAGCCCAATGCGTGGCCCATTGATGGCATTCGCTAGAGTTGGCCCCGTATATTGCCCACAACGTGGCCCAGCGAGTTGGCATTGGCCAAAAAAAATGCTCTGAAAAAAAAAAAAAAAAAACTGAAAAAAAGAACGGAAAAATGGCCTAGTAAAAAGAAGAAAAAGTAAAATTTCGCGGGCAATGGCCCAACAAACAAGCACGTAGGAGTTAGGTTAGCCAGCCTGCGCCTCGCTAGCTAGATGAGACATCTAAAAAGAAAAAATAAACACTATAGTTGAGAAAAAAGTAAAAATATTGTGCATGTGGCAGAGAAGCCCAATGGCCCAAAACATGCTACTTTTATATTATTTTTATACCTCAACCATTTATTTGTAAAGCTACTCTATTTTGTGGAGACGCCCTTAGCTACTCGTTTGTTTTGAGAGAGTTGTGCCCTTTTGCCTATATATTCAAATGTTAGCCACGGACGGACACGGCGATCGCCTTCCCGCGCATGAAGAATTGGAGACCGCGCACGCTAATTGGTAAAACCGTAAAGTATATCGCGCCATGGTCCGGGCGTTCAACGCGGTGACGCAGGCCAGGCCAATGGGCCGGCGCCATGCGGAGCCCAGCTCCATCCCACGCGCGGGACGGAAGCGCGCGCACAAGGCGCTGCTCAAATTCGAATTCGGTGAAGGCCACTCCCGCACCGACACGTTTCGAGGAGATCCCACGCGCGCGCGCCTACGCGCGGGAGCAGGCGGACGAGTTCGACGCGGTTCGCCCGGCCTGGCTGGGCACGTGGCAGCCTCTGGCTGGCCCCCGAAGGCGTTGGCGGTCAGGCGCGGTCTGCTCGCCCGAAACCGCTTGGACCGTTCGGTTCATCCGCCCAGGACCAGATTTTCCCTTCCAAAAATGAAGGACAGCGCCTAATCTGCCGGTTTAGGTCCAGTTCACCACCTTAGAGGCCGGTTCCCGACCGGTTTTCGATACGGCTCAGAAGGAAAGTTTAATACCGACCTAGGAGGGTCGGTTGCATGGCTGTAGAAGCGGCAGGAAATGTTACCATGTATTCCTTTTGCCTATCCCCCTCTCTAGTATAAATATAGGGCCACTCCCCCTATTATAAACACATTCTACTTAATAAAGCCTCATTTACACATCATTTACATTGTAGTGGTGTCCCTCTAGGTGCTCTCACCTTGTTGTGTCAATTAGAAAATAAGAAGAGAGGATAGGGTAGAGCGGAGGAGAAGCTGAGTTCATCGAGTTCTTCTCAACTTGTACCTGTATGAAGCTGACTCCTCTGTGAGTAATATCCAGGTTATTTTTTGGTAATTCCAAGGCACAAGATTTGTCTCCTAAGGCACAAGAGGCCATCCAAAAAAGTTTGGCACCATTCCGGATCTTTTCGGGGGTGGACTCTATTGAATGTATAATTACTCGGTGTAGTTGCATGGAAATTCAATTAAACTGAACAAAGTACTAAACCATTTCAAAAAAGTCTCAAACTTGGTGGTTTCCTCACACGGAGCATTTGTAAGCCCAAGAAAAGGTTTAAGACCAATATGACACTAGAAAGTGCATGGACTTCACAATCCTAAGAATCTAGGTGTATAGACATGGTTCGATGAAAGGTTCTATATACCTTAGTGAAACACGTGGACTCTGCCTATTTCAAAATGGTTTGAAAATTTTTTAGCAATCATTTACACCCAAAATATGGTCCCACGCAAGATCTTAGATTTTTTTTATAATTAGTTTTATTATTATATTTTGCTCAGGTTTCCGTGAGATCAAATATGATGAATTACATATTGAAATCACAAGAATTTTACATCGGCCTCAATAAAGATTTGTCCCCTAAGGCACAACAGACCATCTAGAAAAGATTGACACCATTCCAGATCTTTTGAGGGGTGGACTCTATTCAATGTATAATTACTCGGTGTAGTCGCGTGGAAATTCAATTAAACTGAACAAAGTACTAAACCAATTCAAAAAAATCTCAAACTTGGTGATTTCTTCACATAGGGATTTTGGAAGCCTGAGAAAAAGTTTGAGACCAATACGACTCTAGACAGTGCATGGTCTGCGAAAAAAAACTAATTTTTGAATAGCGAGAAATAGTAATTCCGTTCCAAAACTTTTTGAAACATCTATGACTGGACATATATGCAATCTATTTTATAATAAAAATGATTTTGGGTACATGATATAATTGGATTAGAAAGTTTATTTGACAAGAGCAATATAATAATTATGAAAAAAAGGAAAACATTGAATAGTCCAGACTCCAGGGTCCTCATTAAGCAGCCCCATGCCATTTTACCGGCTGCTCTTCTCGAGGCCCAGCATTGGCCCAAAAAGGAAACCCTAATACTGAAGCAATATGAGGCGTTGATCTACAATCAACGATCAGGATGCAGCTGGTCAAAACTAGCTTGTATATAAGCTGTCCCCAGGAAAACCCTAACCAATCCGTCTTCACTCCCCCTTCTCCCCTTCGGCCGCCGCTACCTCCCGTCCAGCGCATCCTCCCCGTCCCCGATCTCGCTCGCGAACGTGAGATAAAAAAAATAAAACTTCATCTTGCCTCACACCACAGCTCCGTCGTGTCTCCCCTCGCCATGTCGTCGTCCGCTGTCTCTCGGGCGGAATCGCGCCACCAGGCGCATCTGGATCCGTGGGATCCGACCCTGGAGCACGCCGCCACAGTCGAAGGATCCTCTACCGCCCACAACAGCCGCTTCAAGCATGGAATCTGAGCTTGGCCGGAGATGTCGCATGAGCTGAAGATCCGACGAGGCCAGCTGATGGCCAGCGGATTTTCTTGTCCAGGACATCACGCTGCCAACACTAATAGTCAGGTCTCTGTAAGATCTCTGTCTCTTTTTTTTTGTGTTTCCCTAAATTCACTCGCTCTCGTATTTTGAGCAGGTGGCAGCAGACAACAGCGTGAGACGCAATGGCACAGGCGGATCTGAGAGCTGGGCATCGAGGACATGCCGGGGCGCCCTGCCATGCTGTGCTCCGCCGACGTCCTCTACGTCGTTGTGTGGCAGCTGCTCCATGCCAAGGAGTATCTCGTGCCGTACCCGACGCTGGAGCTCTGGCCCATCCAGCCTTGACAGGATACAAGTACGGTGGATCTAATTGCCGCCTTCGCACTGTAAGAATTCCATTTTCCTTTGCTCAGCCACATAGATGGTTTAAGACAGATATTTAATCATGTACAAATGGTTTAATTTTTGGCCAATTTTTTTTTTTTTTTGCACTGCAGAAGTCTGGTTCCATTTGAATTCGTGGGAGAAGAAGCTTCAGAGTGTCCCCGTGTCACTAAAACCATTCATAAGGTATACATTTTTCTGGTGATATTTTCTTTTCTATTAAATTATGTTGGGATTGGAGAAAATATTTTGAAAGGACTGCATATATCATTATGGTAACTGACTGTTGCTTATTATTACTTCAGCAATCTATTTATTGAATTGCTTGTCACAACATTAGTATTTTCATGTTTTGCCATGAGTCGTCTACATGGAAGACATTATATAAAGGAAGTTTGAATTGACAGAGTTCTCATAGATTAGTATAAAAATGACATCGTTTTATCTTTGTCCACAAACTGTAGTGCAGTTTGGCAGCAGAAGTAGGTCTCCAGCAGAAGTTAACTTGTGCTCATCTCTTGAAACGAAGTTGAATTTTTGTCTGTTTCTATGCAGGTTCTTTTATGCATCAAGTGATTGCGAGGGTGCCTACATCTATCTTGAATTTAAGCAGAAACTGTAGTTAGAGGAGCCATATTGTTGGACCTCAATATCTGTCTTTTTATTACCCCTTCTCAATGTAATAGAAACTGACGGTGTTCAATGGATTGAGATCTGATGTAATTGAAATTGAGCTTGTCGATATGGGCTGTACGGTTGTTTTATGCGATATAATGATGGATATAATGATGGGCTGTATGTTTTTTTGTGTTATAATAATTGGCAGAAAAAAAATAAATTGAAAAATAGGCTGAAATTAGAAAAGTAAATGGGTTCAAAGCACATTGCAATTGCGCTGTAAACAGATTTCAAGTGGGCTGAAAATAGATTGCGAATGGGATGAAAACAGATTTCAAATGGGCTGAAAACAGGCCAAAACTTGGCCCATATCTAATGTTGGGCTATTAATAAATGGGCTGGTATGGTGATGTCATTGCCCATGTCACCATTCATGTCATGATCCACGTAAGCAACCATGATGACATGGCAATTCATGACTCGGACGGGTTTTGTTTTTATTATGTTAATGGGTGATGGATTTTTCGGCCACGGTTCAATCCATGGCGGGTCAATCCGTGATGTTTTGTAAAACCTTGGGCTCTTTGTTGGCGGTTTCAATCCGGATGGGGTTTTGTTATCATGCATGCATGTTGACAAAACGAGTCTAAAACTGTTGATGATCACCTTTGCCGGAGAATTCTCTACAGGACTTGTGACTGTGAAAGGAGATTCTATTACAAAGTTAGACATGCACATCAGGGTCGGATCAGATTTTGACCACAGGGTATGCGTCGTAAAAAATTCTTATATAATTTGGTAAACTGTGATGTCAAATCTTAATATAAATTGTTGTAATGGAATACAAATACTTCAAAATTAGGAGAGTAAAACCATCTATGCTGTACCTATGACAGGCATGACATGGTGGTCGGTGGACCACCCTGTGGCTCCGCCCCTGTGCACACATGACGAATAACCGGAATAGCAGCCATGGCTTGTTGATGTACGGACTGATCTGTAGGACTGCAGCGCGTCATCTTGTCACCTCTCTTCCTCAAACACCATTTTGCCGAGTATACACTTTGCGTTACCGTCTTGCGTCCAACCTGTGACGTGGCATAACCCCGCTGCCGGCCTACCGTGTCCCAGATGGTTGTCAAAATACACATGTGCTACATCATCCACCATGCATGCATGATTAGATGTGCAATCGTAGTCGGTGGCTTTTCGTTATAGTGGTAAGATTCAGAAAGGATATAGTGAGTAACAACAACATTTATTTTTGTGACAATTGCAGATTATTAAAAAGGATGGGGTTTTGTTATCATGCATGCATGTTGACCAAAACGGAAGTCTAAAACAAAAATTGTCACAATTGATTAATCACAGTGATCACCTTGGTGCCGGAGAAATTCTCTAGATTGGGACTTGTGACATGGATTGTTGAAAGGAGATTCTATCCAAACAAAGTTAGACATCACAAATTATGTGAAATCATCACGGCATCAAAGTGGGTCGGATCCAAACATTGATTCATTTTTGACCAAAACAGTGGTATTGAACATCAAACTAAAAAATTCTTATATAATTTGGTAAACCATTAGATGTCAAATCTAGGATTATAAATAAATTGTTGTAATGGAATACAAATACTTAAAAATATAAAAATAGGAGAGACTTCAATAGTGCAATTGATACTCGCATTTTTTTTATCATATATATTTTTTAGCAAATAACACTTCTATGCTGTACCTATGACAGGCAGGTGACATGGTGGTCAGTGGACCACCCTGTGGCTCCAGAACCCTGATATTGAGACATCTAATTTTGCACTAAACCTATTCTACATGACGAATAACCGGAATAGCAGCCATGGCTTGTTGATGTACGGACTGATCTGTAGGACTGCAGCGCGTCATCTTGTCACCTCAAGGATCTTCCTCAAACACCATTTTGCCTAGAAGTATACACTAGCTAAATAATGTTTGCGTTACCGTCTTGCGTCCAACCTGTGACGTGGCATAACCCCGCTGCCGGCCTACCGTGTCCCAGATGGTTGTCAAAATACACATGTGCTACATCATCCACCATGCATGCATGAGGCCAAAGGAGATGTGCAATCGTAGTCGGTGGCTTTGGTACGTCCATATATGTTGGCGTGATTCAGAAAGGAAGTATGGTGAACGACAAATTGATAGATAACCATTTATTTTTATGACAATTGCAGATTATTAAAAAAAGGGCTCTTCTTATTTTGTTTACTTTGGAGCGGCACATGAAACAATTCAACATCTTCTTTTCAATTGCTTCAATTTGGTCCATCAAATGTTTACAAAAGGCTCTTTGCAAGGCTTATTTTTCGTTTTTGGTATTATTCCAACTCTCACCAAAAGTGCTGTGAAAACTTGTAGTGAACTTTTTTTTTTTGAGGTTGGTGCAAGCAGCGGGAGGAACAGAAAACAAATTGTTTTTTTACTAACATGGGCAACAACCTTCGGTTGGTCTAGTTGCTTGACAAGGAACGAGATAGTTTTTGACAATTGTAAATCTAAAAATTTTGTGCAGGTCTTATTCCAAGGAACTTCATTGGTCTATCATTGAGTCAATTGCATCATTGTGATGATAAGAAAGAACACATCTTTGCTTGTTGCACATTGGAGTCTACGGCTATGGTCTTTTTCGTTTCACATGGGTACGTGGCCTTAAGTTTATAGACTTACAAACCAAGTGTTCTTTCGTGTCCGAGACTTTTGTTTTAATTTTTCCGTCCTGTAGTAACTTTGGACTTGAGTCCTCACCTCACTATGTCAAGAAATCCTTAGTGGTGACGTGTCCGGATCAGCGGTGGAGGTGTGGATGCCGCGAGCAGCTCATCCGACGGCGGCGAGGCCCACATCCAGACCCGGTTAGGGCTGGGTCACGGCCATGTTTTTTTTGGCTGCAGTAAGTACTCCAGTCCAGTCCAGCCTGTTGTCACTTGTCAGTGTCTTCAACGCTGCTGAACAAAAACGACACAGTGTAAATTAAACGACACATCCATCCACGGTGCACAGCCAGTAATGACCTTTGGACATTTCCTCTTATCCAACACGGAGATCCATCCACGGTGCACAGCCAGTAATGACCTTTGGACATTTCCTCTTATCCAACACGGATCGAGATACCCTTTGTCTGTTGCAGCCGCCGGTCATGGATGATTCCTGATCCGGCTGCTCGGGGAATATCTGGCCCGTGCGTCGCATCGCAATAAAAGCCCGCGCGTCGTGTCGTCCTGGATAGGAAATTGACTCGCTCTCGCGTTGTGTTTCTGAGTCGCGATCGTTGCCAAGCAGACGGTAGTAACCGGCGCTGTTGCTGTAGGTTTTGAGCTTTTGACCTTGCATATGATCGGATGCCGCCGGCCGGGTGCTCGGAATCTAGGACTAGGATTGATACCGCTGCTAGTCGCACCTTCCAGCACATGTGCTGACCTGATGAGTGAAAAGTCACGTGTGCTGACCGGGCGCTGCTGCTACACGACTGGGTGCTGCTGTACTAGTTTTACTGAGCTGGCTACGAGCCGCGCGTTTAATTATTTTTTATTGTCATTAGATTAGGCCGCCACGCGCACCCTCTGCTTCGTATGGTCATGTGGCAACACAGTGTTTGTCTACGCTCGCTTGCACTCTAGGCAAAGCAGGAGACTTCTATGATACGGACTAGTACGTACTACCTGCTCAGCTAGATGTGGACGAATCATTTAAAAATATTAGTGGATTCCCCACGCGTTGCTGCAAGTATGAAAGAGAATTCTATGAGTTACAATATTATTATCACCCTCCTATTCTTTTTCTAGCTTCTTTTTCCTTTTTTTTTCTTTTTTCTCTATACCAACGGGTCCTACTTATAATTTTATCGAAATATATACATGTGAGATCTTGTTTTAAAGTATTTATTAAAATAAATATAATGGTGTAATCAGAATTTGATTTATTTTTTTGGTTCATGAGTTATAACCTTTTTATGCCCATAGACATGTGGGGCATGTTCATGAAGTAGCTCAAGGAAGGGTTAGTGAGCTGGTGAGGTGGCATGCTAGTGTGGTGTTAGTGGGATGGTGAGTTGGAGTGGTTTTTCTTGTCCTTTCACTGAGAAAAATTGTTTTTTTATGATTCATCACTTGCGATTTGTGATTTGTCATATGATTTGTCGCTTTTGATTTATGATTTGTGATTTTGTGATCTGTGATTTATCACTTGTCCATTGGATGAAGATCCAATGGTGGATATCCGTCGCCTGGGTTAAAGCCACAAACCCAATCGCCCGGGATATAACAACTCCCATTTTATTTTACGTGCGGGAGCTAATAATAGCTTTCTCTTCTTATCTTGATGACAATAATAATAATGTTATTACGACATAATGTTGCCAGAATCACGAAAAGCAGGATCATTATTTTTTTTCAGATGGTAATTGTAACTAGCTCTTCGATCTCGTTGGTCACTACTGCCTCGTGCCACATCCATTTAATTTATTCACATACTCCGTATGTTCTCTAGGTTCAAAAAAAATTAAAATATACTCCTAGCGTTCTAAACTTTAAGTTATTTTGATTTCTTTACATCCATTTTGTTAAAAGGTTCTCTAGAAATAGAGGTGAAGTATAGAGCTCGAGACAAAATGCTTGACTTGATCGTTCTGTCTTTGAATCACTCAAGTCCCAAGCGAAGGTGAAAAGCCCGTTGTTTCTGGTAACATGAGTCCCAAGCGAAGTCAAAATGGTTCCGCCCAAACTTGGAGAAGGATTCTTGTTTCATTACATGTGTGTTGTTGAGCAATTAAAACATTGTAGAAATTCCATCTATGGTTTAGCATTTGCTCAGGGACAAGCAAATGTTAAGCTTGGGGAAATTTGTTGATGGTAGTTAACATTCATCAATAACCATCAACCTAACTTCTAAATTGTAGAGAAATGGTCACCAATGTAGCATCTCAATCACTTGTAGGTCAAACACATTTTACGTGAGGAAGCTGCTATATGATCCTTCCAAATGCAGGAGAGAACTGGGCAAGAGGTTTGGTCCTATGCTCCCGCAAGCCCTAGATATTGATTCTACAGTCCAAAAATGTCTTGGATCCCATACATGCATGTGCTTGGTAGAGGTGCCTTGAAGAAAACATTTTAGTAGTTTTAGACAAGAAGAAATCTAAGAAGGAATGTACCTTATGTAAGGATGAGGATCACAATTGGCGAATGTACATGCTCCAAGAGAGGAGAGGTAGCTAAGAGTAATGTTCATCAAAGTTGAAAACTGGCTGCCTGTGAGGCATGTGTGGTTATTGCTAATGGTCCGCTTCATTTGTAGGGAATAAAATGGTAGCTGATGAGGTGCTGGATATACGATTTACCAAGGTCACTAAGATATTCTTGTCTTCTCCAACATGATCCTTATTAAAAATCTACTTAGTTCATTAATTAACTGCAACTTTTTGAATTTGCTGAGCCGAGACTTGATTTGGAATGATGTACACCTCATATGAGTAGGGATAATTTCCTATTCTAAAAGGATACATAGCCCCCCTCAAGAGAACTATGTGTGACGTAGCATGCATAAGTTAGACTCCATATATATGATAAAGAGGTTTCTTCATGCTTTTGTTCCAACCAGCCGACATAATAAAGACAACGCAGATCAAGTGCCAAAAGTCCGTTAGGACCATATATGTCGAAATATTCTAAGTCACAATGCGTTTTCGACTTGGATCATCTAACATAACAAAGGCAAAACGAATCAAGCATGTAATAAACTCATTAATGCATTTGTACGTGTAAATTATACTCTGTAGAAAGCAAGACATAACCGCTAGCAAAATCAAATCTTAACGCAACCAGTTTCACTGCGACGACCAGCTCTTCTTGGTAGCCGGCGCCCGGCAGCCACCGTGTGGTCAGCACTCAGCAGTCAGCACGCTCCCTCCGATCCAACACAGTGGTGAACTCAGGCCCCTCCCCCCATGCACCCACCCTGGGCCTGCCTATTTAAATGCCGCTCCCTGCTCCATTCCGTTCCAAGAAGAGCTTCTGACCCTAGTCCTCTGGTACTCGAGCTCTTCTGCTCCACTCCAAGTACGTCTCCTCCAGAAGCTCTTTTGCTTCCGGCCCTAGTCCTTTGTTACTAGTTTCTTGAAGTTTGGACACATGGAGTGTGAGAACGGACATGTCGCCGCCGCCAACGGCAATGGTGTGTGCCTGGCCACGCCGCGGGCAGCCGATCCCCTCAACTGGGGCAAGGCGGCCGAGGACCTGACTGGGAGCCACCTGGAATCCGTGAAGCGGATGGTGGAGGAGTACAGGCGGCCGCTGGTGAAAATCGAGGGCGCGAGCCTCACAGTCGCCCAGGTCGCCGCCGTGGCCGCCGCCGCTGGTGAGGCCCGTGTGGAGCTGGACGAGTCCGCGCGCGGCCGTGTCAAGGCCAGCAGCGACTGGGTCATGAACAGCATGATGAACGGCGTAGATAGCTACGGCGTCACTACCGGCTTCGGCGCCACCTCTCACCGGAGGACCAAGGAGGGCGGCGCTCTCCAGAGGGAGCTCATCCGGTAAGCAATGCAAAGCTCCAACCACAAGGATCGATTGTTTATAGTAATAATGTACTTAATTATTATTAAGATGGCTTGCAAGCTTTTACATGTGTGACACGTTTCTTATGTTGTTTTGTTACTATATGTACACAGATTCCTTAATGCCGGAGCGTTCGGGACCGGGGACGACGGCCATGTCCTGCCGGCGGCGGCCACCCGCGCCGCGATGCTCGTCCGCATCAACACGCTGCTGCAGGGCTACTCCGGGATCCGCTTCGAGATTCTGGAGACGATCGCGGCGCTGCTCAACGCCAATGTCACGCCGTGCCTCCCGCTCAGGGGCACCATCACCGCGTCGGGCGACCTGGTCCCGCTGTCCTACATCGCCGGACTCGTCACGGGCCGGGAGAACTCCACGGCGGTGGCGCCCGACGGCAGGAAGGTCGGCGCCGCGGAGGCGTTCAAGATCGCCGGCATCCAGCACGGCTTCTTCGAGCTGCAGCCCAAGGAAGGGCTCGCAATGGTGAACGGCACGGCCGTCGGCTCTGGGCTCGCGTCCATCGTGCTCTTCGAGGCGAACGTCCTCGCCGTCCTCGCCGAGGTCGTGTCCGCCGTGTTCTGCGAGGTGATGAACGGCAAGCCAGAGTACACCGACCACCTGACCCACAAGTTGAAGCACCACCCGGGGCAGATCGAGTCCGCGGCCATCATGGAGCACATCCTGGACGGCAGCTCCTACATGATGCTCGCCAAGAAGCTCGGCGAGCTGGACCCGCTGATGAAGCCGAAGCAGGACAGGTACGCGCTCCGCACGTCGCCGCAGTGGCTGGGACCTCAGATCGAGGTCATCCGCGCCGCCACCAAGTCCATCGAGCGCGAGATCAACTCCGTCAACGACAACCCGCTCATCGACGTCTCCCGTGGCAAGGCGCTCCACGGCGGCAACTTCCAGGGCACGCCCATCGGCGTGTCCATGGACAACACCAGGCTCGCCATCGCGGCGATCGGCAAGCTCATGTTCGCGCAGTTCTCGGAGCTCGTGAACGACTTCTACAACAACGGCCTGCCGTCCAACCTGTCCGGTGGGCGCAACCCTAGCCTGGACTACGGCTTCAAGGGCGCCGAGATCGCCATGGCCTCCTACTGTTCTGAGCTCCAGTTCCTGGCCAACCCCGTGACCAACCACGTCCAGAGCGCGGAGCAGCACAACCAGGACGTCAACTCCCTGGGCCTCATCTCGTCCAGGAAGACCGCCGAGGCCGTCGACGTGCTGAAGCTCATGTCGTCGACGTTCCTGATCGCGCTGTGCCAGGCCGTCGACTTGCGTCACCTAGAGGAGAACCTCAAGAGCGCCGTGAAGAGCTGCGTGATGACGGTGGCCATGAAGACACTGAGCACCAGGGCCACGGGGGGCCTCCACAACGCGCGCTTTTGCGAGAAGGACCTGCTCAGGGCCATCGACCGCGAGGCCGTGTTCGCATACGCCGACGACCCCTGCAGCCAAAACTACCCGCTGATGCAGAAGATGCGGTCGGTGCTCGTGGAGCATGCGCTGGCCAACGGCGAGGCCGAGCGCGACCCGGACACGTCGGTGTTCGCCAAGGTCGCCACGTTCGAGGAGGAGCTCCGAGCGGCGCTGCCTCAGACAGTGGAGGCGGCCCGCGCGGCGGTGGAGAACGGCACCGCTGCGATCCCGAACAGGATCACCGAGTGCCGGTCGTACCCACTGTACAGGTTCGTGCGCGAGGAGCTCGGCACGGAGTACCTGACTGGGGAGAAGACGAGGTCGCCCGGCGAGGAGGTGAACAAGGTGTTTGTGGCAATGAACCTGGGCAAGCACATCGATGCCGTGCTCGAGTGCCTCAAGGAGTGGAACGGTGAGCCCCTGCCCATCTGTTGAACAGAAGTGGCCCTGATCCTGAACAAGAGGTAATAAGTGATGACAGTACAGAGATAATAAGTGAAGACAGTACCAGCTAGGGTCCTGAACAAGAGGTGTTCAGATGCGTGTGTAATTTATGTTCAGGTGAGTGTTGTTTGTGTGTGGAGTTACCGTTTGCAAAGTTTTCAGCGGGCTGCGGCACCACTGCCTAGCTATGCTTGCAATTGGCAAGCAGGCTTGGTGTGGTCAGGTGTGGCAGCCCCTGGAACTAGTGTTCATGTAAGTAAATTAAGCTACTGCACGACATAAATTTTCGTTTCCAACGTCTGGTTCTTCGATAAGATAGTACGTACCATACTCATGCAAACAAGAAAATTTATGATGACTGGCATGCGCATATCTAAATCTATGTATAAAATGAAAAAGGACCTAGCTAATCAGGTTTGGGCTTATGTGGTTAATGGCCTCTGTTGATGCATGGGATTAACGCTGGGAAAAAACTCCGAGCTCGTTAGCTCGCATCACTCGTGGCTGGCGCGACATGGCTCATTATGATAATGAGGAGAGCCCAGTCAACATTTTAGGTCGTTAGCTATATCGAGCCAGCTCCAGAGCCGCTCACGAGCTAAACGGGCCATGGTTTTAGAGAAAAAGTTATCTTAACCTATATTAGTTTTGTATTACTTTGTGTCTTCAACTTGACAAATGGTTGATATATTAGCACATATGAATATTTGAACTATAAAGCTGTTGATCTCGTTGAGTACTATAACTTTGATATAAAGCTCGACTTCAACCGACTTCACATTAGAGACTTATGAAGTTTTCTTGTATATCACTGTCCATTAAAGCCACAAACCTGTTCGTGGCTATAACCGATAGTGATGACCCAATATTACTATCGGTCTATGACTCAAATTGACAAGGATATGAACCGACAATGAAGACCCGAATATCCCAGTCGGTTCTTCCCATTATTGCGGGTTTTAGCCAAGAACTGGCAATGATGTGCTGGGAGTGTCGACAAGAAGTGCACTAATATTCAGTTTGTTGTGGATGATCAAGTAGGGCTCAAACCCCAGCCTTATATACCGTCTTCCGTATCCGACAAACACCTACCCCAAACTCTCATACTAGAGCGGATTTCTCACAGCTGAAGCCTTTCCACACCGACCAGTCTACAGAGACTTTATAGGTAACAAGCCAGCAACTGATCTCGGGAAGCGCCTCTACAGCAACCGCAACACATTCTCGACCACCGGCTCGTTAGGAAAGGTAACACAACTATATATTAGTATACTAATACTAATCGAATACCCACCCGTTGCCTCGAGATTCTCTTAAAAATATTTCTTCTATAAGTATGAAAGAATTTAACTGCAAGATATTTTAATGGATCAGATCTCGTAAACATCAATATGTATAAAATATTTGATTACATTACAGAGGAATAGGTGGTGAAACATATTACTATGGGAATCTGGATATTTGCCGGGTGCACATTATCGAGGGGACCTCAAAGACCGCCTTTACCGAGTGCCAAATAAAATTCACTCAATTAAAAATACACTCAGCAAAGATGGCTTTGCAAAGTGCCTTTTTCCTGGCACTAGGTATATAAGCAGTTGGCAAAATATGTCTTTGCCGAGTGCTATTTTTCTAGCACTCAATAAAGATGTCTTTTGTCGAATTTCATTTTTGGGCACTCGGTAAAATGACTCTTTGTCGTATGTTTCGACGCATTTTGCCGACTGCATTTTTGTTGGCCCTCGGAAAAATCATTTTTCAAAGCAATTTTTGAGGCTGTAAATATGTTGAAATGAAAAGCATTTGAAGTAAATAATTGTGTTACTTGTCAAGATCTACAAAGTTTATGTTGGCCTTTCCTTCCTTTGACAAAACAATAATAATGTTCTTTATAATATTTGCATCTCTTATATTAGTTTAATGAAACTAGAAGGGTAATATATAAGTTTTTTTGACAATTTAACTACTATTATGTCAGACCAACAAATGACCAAAATAAACTTTTGTATATCTTGACAAGTTAAGAAATTTTGTAGTTGGAAACTTTTATTTTGAAATCATATTGTCAGGTAAAAATGATGCTTGAATTTAAAATTTTAAAAATTTAAAATTTTCAAATGACCTATATCACTACAACAGCGCAGGGGATATAGTAACACCAGCTTGTGTTACTATAGATTGGAAAAAAATGTTACTACCATTCTTAGTAACACATTTCTTTTGTGTTCCAATAGGCTATGTTCGGTCTCTTGTAACACATTTTACTTGTCTATAGGAACATTTTTCTAGTGTTACAAGGATTTTTATTGTAACACTTTTTTTTTGTTGTAGTAACACCTAGTTTGTAACACTTTTTTATATTCTAGTAACACTAGAACATTCGGAAAAGCATCATATGGTACAAAAGAACACATGGTTTGTAACACTTTTCTATATCTAGTGTAACATATTTTTATTTTTTTGTTTTTAAAAATTCAAAATAAAATAGCAAAATATTTTTATGTAATTAACCGGTGCCACACACTATCCTTTAGGATTATTAATTTTTTGGAGTTTTTAGAAATATTGCAACCATAGGGATTTGAACCCATGACCTCCCTGCTTGCATGTCGGCTTCCCTGCACTATACAATCACTTGTGTCTATTGCCCATTTTGGTTCCCCACATATCTTACTTAATCCAAGTAAAATTGCCTATTTGGGGCCCAAGATAAATTCAAATCAAAAAGTTGTGAACTACAAAGTTTCATAACGTTTCGAGATATACAATTTTGGTTTAGAAAGTTTTTCCATCTCGAGGTCATTCGAAAAATTCAAATTTTGAAGTTAGACATTCAATCAACCACATTTTGAGGCATCAAATAAAGTCAAATGAAAAAGTTGTGAACAACAAAGATTCATAACTTTTCGAGATCTTTTTTATGAAGGTCATTTTCCTATCCGAGATCATTTAAAAAAAGAATTTTAGTACCCCCATTTTATTATTTCTATTTGTAAGGGCGACTAAATCACCAGCCCCCTTAGAATAGAATGGGGCCAACTCTTACAAATCGTTTTTCTACATAGCGAATGTAACGGTTCCCTAGTGTTAGGGAGGAGCATATGAGGACTTGGAATTTGAATGATTTCGGCAGGGGGACATCTAGCGCAATGTCCTTGTGGCTCAAATGGAAGGGCTACATGTATATGTTTCATTATAAACTTGGACGGTAACATTATTTTGTGTTACTATAGGGCATTTATTTGTAACATATTTTATATGTTCCATTTATGTGTTACAACGTAGTACTCAATTGTAACATCTTACTTGTAACACTAATTTTGTGTTACTAAAATTATTGTTAGTAACACATTTTTATGAATAAAAGTGTTTTGTGTTACAACCAAAGCCTGTAACACTCTTTTTATGTTCTTGTGAGATTTCATTGTAACACATTGATGAATATGTTACAAGAAAGTGTTACAATATCCTTGTTGTGTAGTAGTGTATGGAAAAACTTCCTAGATGAAAATTGTAGATCTCAAAAAGTTATGAAACTTTGTTGTTGACACTTTTTTATTTAAAATCAACGTTGCAAAACTACGCTAGAATCTCTCAAATTTGAAATTTGAATTTTTTAAATGACGTTGGATGGAAAAGCTGCCTAAATAAAAATTGTAGATTTCAAAAAGTTATTGAACATTGTAGTTGACAACGTTTTGATTTGAATTCGATTAGGGCTTCAAACAAGCAATTTGCATTCGATTTAGTATAATATTTGGGGAACCGAAATGGAATATCTAGACACAATTGATGAAGTAGTGCAGTTGTAGAGAGGAACGCTCGCGTACGGGAGGTTGCTGGCTCAACTTCGTGCGGCGCCCGCAAATTTTGCAAAAACCGTTAAAAAAAGATTGTGGCCCTCGTTGGGGCTGGCTGGCCGGAGGGGCCTCCCTCAATTTTTTTTAATTTTTCTTTCCCGATTGTCGGCGTGAGTGCTCGAAAAAAGCACTCGTGAAAGAGCCTTTGCCACCAATTTTTTTGTTGAGTGCGGCACTCGCCAAAGAACCTGTGTTTAATAGTGAATGCCTTATGTAGATAACTTGTAGAGAGATGAAATGGATATTTTTGTATAATTAAGCGATAATATGGAGTTAGTGCGTAATGAAGTGGATACTTTGCACTAAAAGAGAGAACATCTAGAAGGTTCACTTAGTGGAAAATAATGTGGAAACATTACCTATGGAGAGAAATCATTTAGTGTGATTTATGTTTATAAAAGTTATAGATAGATTAGGTGCACTACTACAGATTTGTACATCACTACCGCCCCCATCAATGCTGGATTTGAGTGAACTGCCAGTGTTTGTCCATTCCATGCTTCAAAATCAAAAACTTACTGGGAGTCACACACAACCGATAGTGAAAAAGCACACCACTTCCGGTTAAAATAAAATACCCGACAATGATGTCTATCGTGTCTCGTGCATCAGAAGACCTCGCCGTATCCGTGCATGCTGGCACGAATCCACACCGCGTGGCTCATATCCACATTGTACCGTATCCATGAAGGCAGGCATGAGGTGAGAGTGATTTTTATTTTTTCTTTTCTTTTCCAGGTAGAACATGCAGGACACGGCTGTTGCAGGAGTCCCAAGACAAGATTAGGTTCAGCCATCCAGATGTCGAGGTCACGTACGCCAATTTCTTCAGCCCCGTCATGGCGAGGCAAGTAAGGTCAGTACACAGTAGCATGGAGACCAACGAGTCCATATCCTCACATTTGTATCTAATTTGTTTGATTCACTGGCGGACGCAGTACGTGGACATGGGTGTACAGATGTACACCCAATAATTTTGAGAAAAAAATTACAGGTACTATGCATAGTATATTATACATGTATTAGTAGACTAAACTATGTATATTTGATCCAATAAGAGTTAAAAGGCCACGTTTCTTGTCTCCTCGCGTCCACCATCCGCATCCAGCTGGGCCGGCCTGCTAGCCCAAAAAACAGCCAACCAGGAGCGATGCCCTCTGACCGTCCATGACGGCGCGCTTTCATGTGGGGGACACTACGTAGTCTGTACACCCAATTTTTAATTCCTGCGTCCGCCACTAGTTTGATTCGTCTCGCATTCTCATACTTGTAAATTTCAACTCTCAGATCCTGATGAGTGCAGCCAAATTCATGGCAGATGTGCCTTACGATGGATCCAAAGTGGCAGATTTCATGAAGTGGGTCTCTCTCCACCACGGTAAGCAACTAACCCGTCCTTCCCCAAACTTCAGATTTGGTTGGATCTTGGTCCTCAAATCCCATGGATTTCTGTTTTCTTTGCCTCACCTGGATCCAGAGGTGGAAGCAGACATGTTCTAATGGAGTAGAATCGATTTGATTTGCGATGTATTGAACACTTCTGTGTCTATAAATTGATTCTATTTGTGATGTGTTGAATCTCTCCTTTGACTGTGATGTATGAATTGTTTCTAGGATAAACAACTTGACGGAACGGTAATAGTGGGAGACCGTGAGCATGCTGGCAGCTGTAGCCTGCGAGCATGCGTAGTATTTTTTTTTTGTTTTTTTAAAAGCTTATCACTGTCAGGTGGAGTGCTGGCACTGAAAAATCAACTGACATCACTACCGCTTCCTTACTGCCGTCTGCCGGTTTATTTTCCGGCAGTGAAGGGGTTTTGGACCCGACAGTGATGTATATTCTATAATAGTGGTACATGTGACGTGGGCTTTCGGCTTCATCAGTCACATCGGAGGACTATGATGTACTCAAGCAACCCTTGTCAGACACCACTGCTTGTGCTTGCGGACAAGCAAAAGCAACTACTCCAGCATGGGTTGACATATCATCTCGCCCGGGCACGGTTCAGAGTTTCAATCTTCTCTATGTGCCTTGAGGTACAAGAAAGAGCAGCCGGTCAGGCGAGCCTTCCAACCTGGGCCACGCAGGGTCGTATCCTTGTTAGACCATTCTGGCCCATGGAGGCCCGGGTTTGTCTTTGGGTTCCTTCTCGGCCTGCTAGCAATTCTTCGGGTTCCAAGCTGGGCCACGGTGTCCTTGCCTTCGTTCAGCCATCTTGGGTTGGGACTCGAACGGCAAACCTGTGCTGGATGAGTAGGAGCAGCAGTCCTTGCAACAATGACACATACTGTATCTGTTCAGAACTCACGAATAGGGTAAAGATATATTGCCGGCTTCTTCCCTGTTACCAACTCTGTCTGGATCTATACTAAAAAAAGTAAAAAAAAAAACTCTGTCTAAACTGTATGGACAGATGAATCCCATCTGAGCACTGAACTTTGTACTTAATGCAATGAAAATGCCCTTTTATTCAAAAAAAAAAAAAAAACTCTGTCTAGCTCTCATATATATTCTTGATAAATTATTACATGGATCGATACAGAGTGGTATGTATCAGGCAACATCTTGATCTCTAGCATTCATATGAAAAACACGCAACGGCGTGGTCTCAAAAAAAAAAAAAATCTCCAGCATATATAGTGTGGTGCTGTTGTCTACAATCTCGACCTTGTTGGTACGTTTTCCAAGGCAGCAGGTAGTATGCCATTGATGCTGTTCTTGAAAGCATCCAAGAACACCGGATGAAGTGACACAGACAGATGGACCTCACCATTTCTCTTCCCACCCAAGAGCACTATCCTTCCGCCGCCGCCATGGTGGTCATCGTTCACCGATACGGCGGACGTCTCGGGCTCCCAACCATACACAGCGGCAGCACCTTGTGTGGCATACCAAACCCAAAGTCACCCATCTGGTACACTCGGAACATCGGGCTTCCTCCGATGTTGGCTAGCCTTGCGGCGGGCAACGCAATCAGCCTCTCCATCCATTCCCCGATCCTGTCGAGCGGTGTTTCCACCGCCTCCTTGACGGCCGCCTGGACCGCCCGCGCCGCCCACAGGAGCCCCCCGCGTCGCCGACGAGCTCGCCGGCGTCCGCACTCGCTATACATCCTCTCACGCAGTTGCCGATGTAGCCCGCAGCGACCCGTGTCCCGAAGCGTGCGCGGAGGTCCACCTGGAAGACAAGGTGCGTGTCTTCCCCCGCCGCGAGTCCCTTGGCACGAACGAAGGCCGCCCAGCTCAGAGCAGCCAGGGCTACAAACGTCGACACCGGCTTTGTCTTGTTTTTGGCCTTCGCCGCGAGCCCGTCGATGTGCTGCCTCAGTGTCCGGATGTCGTCGGTGCCAAGGAGGAAGCTCCGGTGACCCAGCCGGTAGCTCTTGTAGTCATCCTCATCCATGGCGTTCGCCTGCTCGATCACCAGCCGGGTATATATACCAATTACTATATGGTAAAGCTATGTGCTAGTGCAGGCAACAAAAAACCGATCGACTGCTCACCGTGGGCAGATTTGGGGCGATCTTGCTGATGATCTCGCGCGTGAGCACGTCGCTGCTGGGATGGGCGATGGCCTCCCTGCTGTAGATTGAGAGGGGCGGCTTATTGGTCACAGGGCCTTCGCCGCCGGCGCGGGACATGGACGACCACGCGTTCACGAACAGGTCAAAGGCACGGCCGTCGACGGCGGCATGGAGAACGGAGACGCCGAGCGCCAGGCCACCATTTAACCGCGTGGCTTGCACGACCAGGACCGGCGCTGGAAGCGCACGGGCATCGTGCTCCGGCAGCAGGCTCGCCAGCTCCATCGCCGGAGGATCGTCGTCGCTGGCGAGGCGGCTCAAGTCCAGGCAGCCGGCCGTCGCCTCGGCCTCGAAGAAGGCCACCCCGGGGTCGGAGCAGTCGATGACGATGTCCTGGGTCTCCTGCACGTAGGCCAGTTTCCCGGCGAGGGGGAGGTAGTGCGCTAGCGACGCGGCGAGGGACTCCTTGAGCCGCTTCACCAAGACACCGTACTCAGCACCGCCGCCATTCTTGTACAGGAACACCTCCTGAACAGGAGGCGTCGCGACCCATGGCACGTCAAAGAAGGAGAGCTTCGCATTCACGTAGTCCGCTGGCATCTGCGGCGTCGGCGCCGGCACCGGCGCTACACGGCACACAGAGAGCAGGCGCAGTCCGGCTCCGGCAGGGGCTACTACTGTTTCCATCGGAAGCAGTGGGTTGGTTCCTTGCGTACTTGACTTGATTCAGAGTAAATTTCTGAAGTATAGTAGTAGTATTTAGCTCTGGATCATATGTATCATATCATAGAGATGCATATATGCAACTAATTAAAAGATGGCAGCTGGTATCGAGTATAATACTTATGGTTGGAAAACGTAGATGAATTCGACAAATTACCTGTTGTAGAGAGAGATCGACGGAGAGATTGGAGCTCTAAAGGATTTGTGCGGGAGCTGATGATGGATGGCGAGCGATGGAAGACATACATATATAGAGAAGAGTGAGAAGGTCAAACATTTGACCAGAGATGGGGGCCATTGTTTCATTCAACCACCTGCACTGAGATGATAAAATAATGATTTCGCAGGAAATAAAAAGGCCAACCAGTTTTTCGGAAGTCACAAAGTGAATTTATTGTGTTTTGAGTAGAGAAAATTGCATATTTGGGACTCATAACCACGTTTTTGCCATTTGAAACGTCGACTTCGCAAAAATGGGTGTCCAAACATGACAGTGGGTTGATAGCGGGTTGGGTTCAAACGGGTTATGTGGGTTGGGTTCTATGAATGGGTTTGTTTGCATGGGTGGAAATGGGTTTTAGTAGCTAGTGGGACAGGGTGGGTTGAGTTACCATAATTGCGGGTTGGGGTGGACTGGGGTGGGTCGAAATAGGTTCTAGCTTTATATAGGACCCACATCAACACCCAGACCTTAAAAACTAAAACCTCTTATTCACACCTTAATTTTTTTAAAAAAATTAGCTGAAATTTTAGGAGATGACTCAATATCATGGTCAGCTACTTTCTGCAAATCAGTGTAGCTATGTGTGTCTTTGGTTCGTTTCCTAGGGCAGCCTAGCTAGCAAAACGTTGCCACACTAGCCGAAGCCTGGTCCAGCTAAGCCAATTCGCAGTTGTTTGGTTGTCTGTATTGGGTTAGCCGGCCTGGCTAGACATGAGGTTTGTTTGGTTGGATGGATTGCTTCGCATAGAGTTACCTCTTCTCTCAGCTAGTGAACTCACCTTGGTTGAGGCATTTTGTAGAACAGCTGGTGGGCATTTCGTCTACAACACAAGCAAATCGGTCATTCGAGGCTAGCAAGGCACGCATGGCAATGGCGAGCACGATGAGCAACATGTCAACCTAGACAAGCACGATAGTGGCAAGCATGAGGAGAAATATTTCGAGCACGACAAGCAAGGCAATAGCGAGAAAAATGAGCAACAATTCGACTAGGACGAGCAATGGGTTGTAGTACCATGGCGAGCAGTTGTCCACGACATCCAAGAAGTCCAGGTCGCGCTACGCCGCCACCGGTGCGGCGGTGCTGCCGCTGCATGCTACTGCTGCCGTACCAGCGCCGCAGCTCTACACGAGCACCTGCAGGTCCTTGTCGTGGAAAGTCGTGCCACGCCCAACGGGGCCACCACTGCAAGCTGTTGCTACCGTACCCACGCCCGTAGTTGTGCAACTGGTTCAGCCTAGGAGCTGGAAGCAGTGGACGTCGCCGAGCTTGGGCTCAGTCGGCATCCAGAGATCCGGATGGAGTTATCGAGCCCCATCCCCTATGTGGCAGTGCTCGGCGAACGCTCTCCTGCGTGGTGATGCCCGGCATCCGGCGACCCCTTATCTCTCTTTCTCCCCCTCACTACCGATGTTGCCTTCATCACTGGTAGGTACATGATCCAGCATCGCCATCCTGCACGGGCTCCATGCCGCCGTCGAAGCTCGCCTCGCTCCTCCCCGCGAACACATAGTAGCAGCAGTGCCCTCAAGTCTTCATCGTGCTGTCCGCTGGCGTTGATGGGGGAGGTGGCGACGTTTGCCACACCGCCATCCATGCAGAGGCAACGAGGTCGAGTGAGAGCAAGGACGTGAGGAATCAGGAGGTGAGGCGAATCGCAAAGGTGGGCTAGCCCAAGCCCGGCTACGCGAGAACGACCAAGGTGATTGTTCAAGGCTGGCCAGGCCCCGGTAGTACGAATGGCTTGGTTGGGCCTGGCTCCTAAGGGAAAACAGCTAACCAAACAAGCAAGAACTTGCCCCAAGGGAGCATTGACTAGATCTGTCCAGGCAACCAAACACTCCCTATATCTCTACATTGTACCAACGTCAACAGCTGGACCCTAAAAACTAAAACATCGTGTTCACATCTTAAAATTTTGTTAAAATCTGCTAAAATTTCGGGAGATGACTTGGTATGATAGTCAACTACTTTATGCAAATCGGTGCAACTATATGTATGCATGGGACCCATGAAAACGGTCAGACACTAAAACCTCTCGTTCACACCTAAAAATTTTGTCAAAGCTGGCGGAAATTTTCGGAGATGACTCAATATGATGGTCAGCAACTTTGTGTATATCGGTGCGGCTATATCTATACGTGAGACCCACGTCAATAGCCGGACCATAAAAACTAAAACCTCGCGTTGACACCTTAAAATTTTGTCAAAATTGGCTGAAATGTTGGGAGATGATTATGGTCAGCTACTTTGTGCATATCAGTTGATAGTGGATCATCATAGACCCACAGTTAATGGCAAAGTCTAGTATATATGCAACCACATGTACATGAACCCATGACAAATCTAGGTTCAAACCAATTTTATGGGTTGAGTGGGTGCATTTTCATGGTGGGCGGGATGGGTTGGGTTGAGTAAGTAAATTTTTGGGTGGGATTGGGTTGGAAATATAGGTTAAATAAGTTTGGGCTGGGGTGGGTTTGGGGCGGGTTTCAACCCATCAGCGGTCTGATTTTGTAGTAGTTTTCCATGTATGTTGAGTTAGGGCAACCACCTTAGTTAATACCATTAACTACAGTGGTTGGCCAGATCGCCTCCGCTATTGCTGGTTTAACCGTGATCTTTGGGTGGAGATAGATCAATCGCCCGCCTCGGTTAAAATTATTGTAGTATGTCGGTTAAAATTATAGTAGTTTGTCATCCGAGTGCCACTGTCATGTCTTCTCTTCAAAACATGTCGGTTAACATGTGCACTAAAATAGCATGATCCTTGTGTCATGCCTATCAGCTTGGAAAACACACGCGTATGTGCCCTTTGTGACTTTCACATCCACAACGTCAGAACCCTCTGCTCTCGTTCATTGCAATCTCAGGACATCTCTAGTCCTTAGCAAATCGGGTTACTAATATTATCTTATCATCCATGATGATTTTCACTCATTTCTGCCAGACCTCTGCACAATGCTAAAAATCCGAAGTCTTTGTTGACTTTGTTAGCTATGTTGAGGCTCAGTCTAACTCTATTCCCATGTGCTTTAGATAAATAAATAGGTTCTGTGTTTATTTCTATGGTCACTTTGTTTTCTTTATGTCTTTTTATAAATTGGTGGCTAAAAATAAAAAAGTCTATGGCCACTTTGTTGTCTTTATGGTCACTTTGTTGTCTTTATGCCTTTTAATAAATTGTAAAGGAGATGTCCTGAGATCTATGCTGGAGTAACAACTCGACAATGACTTTGTGTCTCGATCCTAGCCTAGACTGCTGTCGTCCAGGGTTGGCGAGCTGTCATCAGAGATTTAGAGAAGCATTTAATATCTATATGGAAGTCGTAGGCAGTGGCACATGTTTTGAAGTTCTGCGAGCAGCCGGGGTAATGAGGAACAAGCAGATACGACCAGTGGCTGCTGATCGAGTTGTTTACTAGCACCTTGAAGGAACTGGCTTGGATTCCTCTTCCTCCGTGATGTAACTACTTCAAAAGATGCTGACCATTTTCAATTCCCCCCGGCATGAGATGACGCTCATATGGATAACGTATCTAATTGACTATTCAGAGAAATGGGCACGTGGGCGACCCCTTCCCTTCCCTGTCTCTGCCCCGAAGATAATGAGAAAGAAAGTTTGTTGTCGATGTTTCGAGTGTGACCTTACATCTATGGAGACGTGGTAGGGGTTATGACCAATAATCTCAGTGCCATGACTCGTGATGAGCCCACACCACAAGCATCAAGCTATTCAGTTTGGCTCATTTTGTTTACAATAACAAGCAAAATGTGATGAAGGATTGAAATATAGATTTTACTGCTATTATTCCAACCTCGATTATATTTGGTGCAGCTCATTTATGCAAACAAAAGGAATTATGCCAAGTTAAGAAGCCTACGAAACCTATCAATAATGTCGGTGCATACCCGTATTTGTATTTGGTGGTAGGAGTAGTTGACGATTCCAACCTCGATTATATTTGGTGGTAGGAGTAGTTGATGATTGCATCCAATAATGTGGGTGCATACCCGTATTTGTATAGATTCTAATGTGGTAACTGGATGGATATATATGAATTGGTTTCTATCAGATTCCAGAACCACATTTGACAATATCTGGCGGTATCTGTATCTGCAATGGAAATAAAGTATGATCAACCTATTTAAATGTTTTCTCTCATAATATTAACGTAATGGTTGTTTAATACACACCTAACCATGCATGCATGTTAACAAATCGATCCTAGACAGCTCCTCTGATATAATGCACCCACATTATTGGAGCCAATCATCATCTGAGATTTAGATACATACAGTCGTAGCACATGTCTTTGGACTTCCACAAGCAGCCGGACATGTTTTACGACCTGTGGCTGCTGATCTAGCAGTCGCAACAGGCTTCGATTTCTCTTCCTCAGTAATGTCCACGTGCCAGTGTGAGTGTCATCGATCTACAAGTACACATGAAAAGGTGCTACAGAGGATGATGATGCACGTGTGGACAACCCTAACTCATTGACTATACAGGGAGTAGGATGATAGCTTTCCGAAATCGGAGTGTCCATGGCTGACCACGAGCAGCCAGGCAGTGCTAAACATGTTGAGCCAACATGTTAGCTTTACGATTCTCATGTCACGGAATATGCTGAATTTTAAATTCACTAAATTGCTTGACAATGTCAAGGCACTTCTCAAGATAAATTTTTAGTGACCCTTCCAAAGCATTCATACACACCTGTGATTTGTTGCACGACCAGTAAGGAATCACCAAAAGCAAAAACATGTTGCACATTCATAGAATACAATATTTCCATCCCGAATTGGAGAGCGTAATATTCAGCTTGATTGTTAGTGCAAATATTTCCCAATTGGCAAGACATCTTAGCCTTCTTTACAAACCGATCCATCAAAATAATTGACCTCATCATCTAAGTCAATACCATGCTCAAGAATAAAATCAACTAACACTTGACTCAATACCATGCTCAAGAATAAAATCAACTAACACTTGACTTTTCGAAGTTTTCAGTGGTTCAAAAGCCAAATCATATTCTATAAGTGCATATGCCCATTTACGGATCCTTCCACTAAGGATTGGGGGTAAAGGGATTAATTTTTCCCAGAAAAGTTAGCAATAAATCTCCTGAAGTAGTTCACCTTTCCCAAGAACTCTGCAAACTTGTTGTTTGGTGCCTGAACTTTCTTGATCTTTTTATATTCTTTTAGGATCAATCATTGCCCTTAGCATGAATAGTGAATCCCAAGAATTTATGAGCCACTACACCATATGCACACTAGAGTGGATTCATCTTCAAACCATACTGTGCCGCATCTTCTGAAAAGCCAGATGCAAATCGGCCAAATGAGCATCTTGAGCGGCCAATTTGAGCATAATATCAATAATATAGACCTCCATAATATTCCCAAGCAATTCATGGAAGATCAAATTTATAGTTCTTTGATTAGTTGCCCAAGCATTTTTCAATCAAAATATCATGACAACCCACTCAAAAAATCCAACAAAGCTATGACATATAAAGGCCATTTTCGGAAACGTCCTCTTGGGCAAAAAAAAATGATTGTAACTAGCATTATCATCAAGAAAGCTAAGAATAATATGCCACGTTTTAAATAGCGTGCTATAGCGGCTAGAAACAACTGCCGCGACGCTATTGCACTTTTTCGCGCTATTTGGCGCTATTGCGCCGCTATTGTGCCGCTATTGGCGCTATTTTGCTGCTATTGCGCGCTATTGGCCCTATTCGCGCCGCTATCCACGCTATAGCGCCGCTATTCGCGCGCCGCTATTCTCGCTATAGCGGCAGCAGCAGCCTGGCGCTACTGCGGCGTAGCTGCCGCTATTGCACGGCTATAGCGGCGCTATAGCGCCCAGAAAAGCTTGACGCTATTTTTCATAGCCCGCTACTTAAAACAGGGATTGTGACCTAAAATATCATTACTAATCGTATCAGCCATATCGAAAGGATTAGCCGACTGCATTATTAATCATGGCGCTACCAAGGGTGCATTAATATACAATATTAACCGCGGCGGATAGTAGGTGAATGAACCATGGGGGCGTTTAAGCAAGCCCGCCATGGTGGCAGGCTACATATGGTGGCCTCCGTAGTTATTGATGGATTAATCCTGCTGGGCACCGGCAACCACCGCGGTTCTATATGCCACGATTAACTGTGACCGTCAATCGTGATGATAGGACTAGCCCGCCACAGAAAACAAAAAACAACCACCACACTAAAGATTTTTGTAGTTGTGTACAAAAATATTGACAAAGCAAAATAGCTATTTGTTTTCTACAATTTTTATTCAAATTTTCTCACTTAACCTATTATTTATTCAAAAATTTCCATTATAATTTAGTTTACTTTGTGTGTGTGTGTGTGTGTTGAATTTAACAATGTGGACTTCGAGCCGAATAGTAAATTATCTGTTTTGTATACGTATCCGAGACATCCGTTTGTATTTGTATTTCAAAAAGTCTGTATACATAATTATATCAAAGTTAAAACGTGGTAGATGGTGATATCGGGATCGAATCGGATCCATTCCATCCTGCCTATGCATGCATATATGTTAACCAGTACTCACCTAACCATGCATGCATCTTGAAATCAGAGTGTCCATTTCTACTCTCGTTCAGACGAGTGTTTAGAGAAACGGCCTCCGTCTCTTTCCCGAAGTTATTGAGAACGAAAGGTCGTTCGTCGTTGATGCTTCAGCGGATAACATTATTTGCAAAGTTCAACACAACAGCCACACAGGTCTCCCTCATTCTTCCGGCTGCTTGTTCAAAAACATGTGTTACACCATACCAAAAACATGTGTTCAGCTAGAGAAGACACGTGGTCAAGCAAAGGATTGCAAAGAAGCAGTGATCAGCGTTCACAGGTCGTGCACATTTTTGCGAGTTCCTGGATGGCTGGCGAGCACAAGGTACGTAACCGGCGCTATCAACAAAACAGCCACACAGGTGGTATCAGCGGGTCCCTCATTTCTCTGGCTGCTTGGACTTCCACACACCATATACCAAAAACATGTGTTCAGCTAGAGAAGACACGTGGTCAAGCAAAAGATTGCAAAGAAGCAGTGATCAACGTTGAGAGGTCCGCCACACTTTTGCGAGTGTGTCGCATATCGCCGCCGCTGTCGTCTCTGTCTCCGTTGACCAGTCGAGAGTTCCTCGATGGCTGGCGAGCACAAGGTACGTACGTAGTAACCGGCGCTATAATGGTGCCATATCTCTGATATCTGCATACAAGTATAATACGAGCAAGCTCATCATGTAGGTATTCACTATACTATATGGTCGGATGGCTGGCGACTGGCGAGCACACGGTAGTATCCGGCGCTGTCATGCATGGTGCCATATCTGTTGTGTTCATACGACTATATGGTTGGATGGCGGCGAAGGCAACAAAGGGCGGGCGTGTTAACCGCCGACCACCTAAGGTGGGAGGGACGCGCCGACCAGCGCCATAGGTGGGCCTCGGCCCGGCCCACGCGGCCTTCTTCCTCCCTCGCGCAGGAGCCGCCTCGCGCGCGGCAGCGCCGCCGCCACCCGCCGCCCCGCCGTCCCGGCCCCCCCGGCGGGGCGCTAGGGCTCGCCGGAACTCCCGGCGAGCCCTAGCGCGCGCCAGCGGCGGCCCCTTCTCCTCCCCCGCCTTCCGCCACCGCCGCCTTCTCCTCCAACTCCGGCAACCTCGGCGCCGCCCCCCCGCCTACCCATACCCACCGGATGGGTCCGCCTGGCCCGGCTTCGGCGGCACCGCCGCCGCCCGCTCACCGCCCGGCCGATCCGCCACCACCGCCGCGTACACGACCGCCGCCAGGCCGGCCGGGCAGATTCTATAGCCGGGGAAGTTTTGGAGGCGGCGGGGGAGCTCGCCGGAACCCTAATCCACGGCCCTCGCCGGAACCCTAAAGCTACGGACCTCGCCGGAACCCTAAAGGCACGGTAGGGCGCGGGGGGAGGAGGAGGAAGACGGAGGACCACGGCGGAGGAGCACGACCGCCCCGGTGGCGTCGCCACGCGTCGGCACAAGGAGGGAGGAGAGGAGCGGGAGGAGGAGGAAGGAGATCGCGGGCAGATGGGCTTCCATGGGCCAAAAAGGCCAAAAGGGCGAATTATAGGAGTGGTCGGCGGATGGTTAAGCGCCGACCGGTCGGCGATTAACATCCACCACAAAGGACGCGCCCGGTCGTCGACCGCTTGGAATCGGGATAGAAACTCCTAGTCACACCTTCCTACACACGCACTACTACATAGACGAGGTCTATCCTCGGATGAACAATACACTACTTAACGCGATTCCCAATCGCAACCGAGCTAAAGCTGCATTACTCCCGGTTCCAAGCGCCAACCGGGACTAAAGCTCTCGGGCGTGGGGGGGGGAGGGTTGCAATAACGGAACCTTTACTCCCGGTTCTAGGCTCCAACCGAACTAAACTAGTCTCGGTTCTTGGCTCCAAGTGGGGACTATAGTGTTAGTCCCGTTCTCGAGTAGAAGCGGGAGTAAAGGTTTTGGGTTTGGTCCAGGTTAGAGTATCACAGCGGGATTAAAACTTTTTTTTTTAAAGTTGTACTCTAGCAATGTCCTTTTTGCACAAAAGACCCCGATGATTTTGTATGTATCCACCTGCGTCATTAGCGTAATATGTAGCAAAACTTAACATGTAGGAAAGCATATATCCCGGAAATACGTTTTCAGCACTGGAAATTATTTTCGGTTATCTCATATTGAAAGTATGTTTTCACTTGATTACATATTTGTTATTGTTCCGTTAGATTCGTATTTAACTTTAATACACGCTCATGCCACTATTTTAACTAATTATAAGTGTTAAAATTTGAGATTAGATTTAATAAATTTTCATGGTTGTTTGGTCTGTGCGCTTTGTAGTGTGCTATTGTCCTCAAACTTTTCTCGAGGCTTTTAGATGGCCTGTATGATGGAAGCGCCAAGTTTGAGATTTTTCTGAAATGACTTGGTAATTTTTTAGTTTATTTTAATTACTGCGTAACTTCTCCCAATAATTATACATCGACCGAGACCACCCGAAAAAGAAAAGATCCGTGCTAAACTTGCAGCAAGGTCTTTTTGTGCCATAGGAGACAAACTTTGTGGAGGCGCGCAAAATTCTTGTGTTTTTGTGTAATTCATCATATTTGGTTGCACGTGGCACGGAGAAAAATACAATAATTTCAATAATGATTAGAAAAACCTAGAATCTTGCGGTTGGTTATATTTTGGGTGTAAATGAGTGCAAAAAAAACATTGAGGTCATTTTGACATAGGCGGAGAAGACATGCTTCACAGTGGTATATGGAACCTTTCACCGAATCATGTCCATACTCTTAGGATTCTCATGGTTGTGTGCTCTGTGTGCTTTGAAGTGTGCTATTGACCTCAAACATTTTTCGAGGCTTTTAGATGGCCTGTGTAAAGGAACCCCCAAGTTTGAGGTTTTCCTAAAATTGATTGGTATTATTTTAATTACCGCACGACTTCTCCCGGTAATTATAAGTTGAACTCGAGACCGCCCGAAAAAGATCCGTAACGGTGCCAAATTTTGCCACAAGGTCTCTTGTGCCCAAGGAGACAAAACTTTGTGGAGGCGGTGCAAAATTCTTGTGTTTTCAATGTGTAACTCACCATATTTGGTGGAACGAGGGACGAAAAAAAAATATAGTAAATCCAATAATGATTAGAAAATCTAGGATCTTGCGTGGGGCCATATTTCGGGTGTAAATGAGTGCAAAAATAAACTGAGGCCATTTCGACATAGGCGGAGTAGGCGTGCTTCACAATGGTATATGGAGCCTTTCATCGAACCCCGTCAATACACTTAGGTTTCTCATGGTTGTGCGGCTTTGTTCGCTTTGCATTGTGCTATTGACCTCAACCTTTTTCTGAGGCTTTTAGATGGCATGTGAAGGAATCGCCAAGTTTGAGATTTTTCTGAAATGGTTTGGTAATTTTTTTTGTTGCGTTAAATTTTTTTGCGCAAAGTGATTATCTATTGTCGCACATTTAGACCATGGATGATCAAGAACCAAAAGATCAACGTTAAAATGATATGAAAATATATTTCTTTTCAAAAACAAATAAATTTAATAATTTGGAATAAAGACTACACATTTTTGCATCAACGAAATAGTGATTATACATTTATACTATGTTTAATATCTACATAAAAAATACAAGAAACCATAAGGTTACATATTTTTAATGTGTGCAGTACAGAAAAACAAAATATAACATACCTTTTTTTTAAAAAAATGGCCAATAAATAATTTACTTCACAAATAGCGAAGGTTTACAATATAAATAAATAAAATATATACAAATAAAAAGTTAAACTCTATTTGAACATGGCTGGAAATTAAATTCATCCCCCTTTAGTCCCAGGTGACCACACGGCCCGGGACTAAAGGCCCAAATATTTTAGGCCCGCGCCAAAAATGCCTTTAGCTCAGGTGTCCTCAAGACCCGGGACTAAAGCTCTCAACGTTAGTCCCGGGGATCCCCTCTAACCGGGAGAAACCTGCGCTTTTGTCGCGGGTGTTGCCTAGACCGGGACTCAAGCAGGGGGGTATATTAGGCGTCGCCCAGCTCCTCCGTATTCACTCCCTCGTCGAACTCGCTGTCTTCCGGATCATGCTCCGCAGCCGCCACGCCCGATCCCGACCGTGCCCGTGCACGCATTTGAGCTCCAGCCCGACGCCTTTGGCCCCGATGAAGTCAACCCGACCCGCCGCGCGCGCGCGCGCGCACCGCCGCCACCACCTACTGCGGCGCGCCCGACCCCACACGTCGTCATTGTCGGTGCGTAGATGCCCGCCAGCCGCATGCTCCGGCGCATTATGGACACCCCCCTCCCCGCGGATCCATCGTGCGTCCAGGTCGCCGGATCTACTCCTCCCCGCACGCGTCGTGCTCGCTCCGCCCAGCGCGCCGTCGTTTCGAGGTCGTCCCTAGCGCTGGTCATGCCGTGCAAGGGAGAAGCGTTGCCCCACCCCTGTGCTCGTCTCCGGTTGTTCCCTGATCGACGCGTTGGCCACACATGCGTTCGCGCGCAAGGGCGCCACCGCGCGCTGCCTGCTACCACGTTGGCCGTGCGCGTGCAAGGGTGATGGTCACTTACTTTGTGCAAATCAGTGCAGCTATATCTATGCCATGGATCCACGTCAACAGTCGGAACCTAACACCCAAATCATCGTGTTCACATAGCTTAAAATTTTGTCAAAATCAGCTGAATTTTTGGGAGACGACTCAGTACGGTGGTCAGCTACTTTATGCAAATTGGTGCAGCTATATCTATACGTGAGACCCACGTTAACAACCGGACCCTAAAAACTTAAACCTCGCGTTACACCTGCAAATTTTCTCCAAATTGACTAAAATTTTGGAAGGATTCAATATGATGTTCATTTGTTTTGTGCAAATAAGTTGTCGGTGGATCTTCAAAGACCTAGATTTAAAGGCAAAGTCTAGTATATATGCAACCAAATGTACATGAACCCACGACAAATCTGGGTTCAAACCCATTTTATGGCTTGAGTGGGTGCATTTTCATGGTGGGGCGGCTTGGGTTGGGTTGAGTAAGTAATTTTTTTGGTGGGGTTGGGTTGAAAAGATAGGCTAGAGGTTGGGGTGGGTTTGTTGCGTGTTTCAACCCAGTAGCAGGCTGATTTTGTAGTAGTTTTCCATGTATGTTGAGCTAGGCCATCCTCCTTGATTAATACCATTAACCACGGTGGTTGGCCTGATCGCCTCTGCTATGGCTGGATTAACCGTGGCCATTGGGTGGAGGAGGAATCAATTGCCAGCCTCGGTTAAAATTATAGTAGTATGTCTTCCGAGTTCCACTGTTATGTCTTTTCTTCAAAACATGTCGGTCAACATGTGCACTAAAATAGCATGATCCTTGTGTCATGCCTGTCAGCTTGGCAAACACAGACGTATATGCCCTTTGCGACTTTCGCATCCAAAACGTCAGAACCCTTTTCTCTCGTTCATTGCAATCTCAGCGCATGTCTAGTCCACGATGATTTCACTCATTTCTGCCGGACCTTATCACAACGCTAAAAATCCAAAGTCTGTGGTCAGTTTGTTGACTTTGTTGGCTATGTTGAGACTCTAACACTATTCCCAAGTGCTTTTAATAAATAATAGGTTCTGTCTTTATTCCTATGGTCACTTTTTTTTTCTTTATGTCTTTTAATAAATTGTTGGCTAAAAATGAAAAAGTCTATGGCCACTTTGTTGTATTTATGGTCACTTTGTTGTCTTTATGTCCTTATGTCTTTTAATAAATTGTAACGTACTTCCTCCGTCCCATTAAGTTTGTCACCCTGGATTACGTGTCATCTTGTTCAATGATTCGTCTTATTCAATTTTTTTTGCACAAATATAATTTATTTTGTTATAACTTATTTCATCAATAAATATACTTAAATATTAATTAATTAATTTTATTATTTACATAAATATTTTAAATAAGATAGATGGTCAAACATGAAGTTCAAAAGTCAAAAACATCAAACTCCATGGGACAGAGGGAGTAGAGGTCCTGAGATCTATGCTGGAGTAACAACTCGACAATGTCAATGACTTTATGTCTCGATCCTTGACAACTCCTCTGATCTAGTCTATCGATGCTGGAGTATACTAGCTTTATGTCTTCTAATAAATTGTAACGGTGCAACTATTTCGATGCTGAAGTATGGTGGAGCCTAGACAGCTGCCGTCGAGGGTTGGCGAGCTGTCTGACTCATCAGAGATTTTGAGACGCCATTAATATATATATATATGGAAGTCGTAGGCAGTAGCACATGTTTTGAAGTTCCGCAAGCAGCCGGGAACTAGCATCTTGAAGGAACTGACTTGGATTCCTCTTCCTCGGTGCATGAGGTACCTACTTCAAAAGATGCTGAACATTTTCAATTCCCCTGCATGAGATGACGCACATACGGATAACTCATCTAATTGACTATTCAGAGAGGAGGAGCATCGCTTTCTGACATCGTAGTGGCCATTTTCACTCTCCTTGAGACTGCTGTTCAGAGAAATGGGCCACCCCTTCCTCGTCTCTTCCTCGGTGATGTTTTCTCTTTCTCTCATAAAATTAACGTACTGGTTGTTTTAATACACACCAAACCATGCATGCATCAGACAGCTGTCGTCCACAGTCGTAGCACATGTTTCTGAACTTCCACAAGCAGCCGGAGAAATGAGGAACAAGCAGATACCTCCTGTGGCAGCTGATAGTGAGTTGTTTGCTCCTTGGAGCAACAGGCTTCGATTTCTCTTCCCAGTGATGTCTACGTGCCAGTGTCTGCATCTACAAGTACACTTGAAAAGGTGCTATCGCTGACGATGACGTGCGTGTGGATAACCGTAACTCATTGACTATACAGGGATTAGGTGAACTACAATTTGGAACGTAGAAAGTATATATATATATATTGTATTTTACAATGTAGACTTTGAGTTGAATTCGAGTAAAATTGGTTTTATATCCAAATCCGAGAGATCCTTTTGTATTCATATTTGTTGAAATCTGTATCCATAATTGTATCATAGCTAAAATGTGGTGATATCCGGATAGAATCGGATCGATTCCCATCCTGACCATGATGCAAGTTGATAAAACGATGGAGGGATACTTAGTGCGGAGGATCACTTTCTGAAATCGGAGTGTCCATTTCTACTCTCGTTATTTATTTATTTATTTATTTTGCGAAAACATTTCTACTCTCATTGAGACGAGTGTTTAGAGAAGACGAGTATTTATTTATTTATTTAAAAATGTCCTGTCGTTGCTTTGGAAGATAATATTGAAAAATATAGGTTTTTCTTGGTTGATGCATGTTTTGTGTGACAATCCACGGAACGTGGATAACCATAATTTATTGATCACCATTACCAAAATGTTTTATTTTTCAACGTTGAACAGAACAGCCGTTCAATAATAAATACACAAAATCCTAAAAGCTCACTATATGTCCACCTATTCAAAATAATTTATTTAGTGGGTCACTTCCATAGGGTGTAACAATAATATGTCATATTAAGTGAAGAATACACGTACGGTGATAAATATTGCAATTAAGCATAATTAATGAAGGTTATAGGTCCTGCACATTTTTGCACAACATACGTCGCCGCAAATTAGTTTTAACAGCATCACATATACCTGCGCCAACAACCACAATTACCGTCGTCTATAGATGATGGTTCCATTGTACACCATACCAAAAACATGTGTTGAGCTAGAGAAGACGACACGTACGTGGTCAAGCAAAAGACTGCAAAGAAGGAACAATGAACGTTCAGAAAATAAAACCCACTATTTTTGGTGTATCGCATCGCCGCGGCCAGTCTCCGTCTACCAGTCGTGAGTTCGTCGTTGGCAGGCACCACACGGTAGTATCCGGCGTGTCATAGACTATAATGGCCGGTGCCATCATCTGTTATCTGCATACGACTATGGTACGAGCAGGCGAAGGCAACAAAGGACGCGCCGGGTGCTTGAAATCTGGGATAGAAACAACTAGTCACACCTTCCTACCACGTGTGCTGACCTGATGACGACTCTCGCCAAGGTTTACACGAAAGCAGCATTTGCTAATGATTGAATAGATTGAATAGTCAACGCAAGTGGTCACTGTTCCAAATATCCACACGCTCATCTAAAATTATACAGAGAATTATATGGATATATGACATCAAAGGGTATACAACATATAAAATTATAACAAAAGAAGGATCAACCATACTCAGTGGGTACCACAAATGTTATAATTTTGTATTTATATAAATATGGATAAACTTGAGATATCTATACTTTTCTATATAAGATGGAATGACTACAATATTCAGTCAAAACATTTCACAATCCAAAGAGTTAGCATAATGATGTTGATATGAACCATGCGCCTTTCCACAACTGGCGCCTAAATGCAGCCCTGTGACCCCCCAGTCCTTATCCTTTCAACATTGTTATCCCATCCCATGAAATTTGCAATTTAACAATGCACATAAAATACAAAGGAACAAAGTACACATTCCATTTTGTGCAATCAAAGAGGAGAAGGCCCACTACTTTGCAGATTGCTGGCCCAAAGATGAGGAGAACATCGTGTAAAACCAGTATGGGTCAAGTCACAATGCTTTTTATAAATAATAGGTTCTGTCTTTATTCCTGTGGTCACTTTGTTTTCTTTATGTCTTTATGTCTTTTAAGAAATTGTTGGCTAAAAATAAAAAAGTCTATGGTCACTTTTGTTGTCTTTATGGTCACTTTGTTGTCTTTATGTCCTTATGTCTTTTAATAAATTGTAACGTATTTCCTCCATCCCATTGCGTTTTCACCCTGGATTTCGAGCCATCTTGTTCGATGATTCGTCTTATTTAAATCTCACAAGTATAATTTATTTTTTATGACTTATTTTATCAATAAAGATACTTAATATTAATTAATTAATTTTATTATTTATATAAATATGTTAAAAAAGTCAGATGGTCAAATTAAAAGTTAAAAACGTCAAACTCCATGGGATAGAGGGAGTAGGGGTCCTGGGATCTATGCTGGAGTAACAACTCGACAATGTCAATGACTTTATATATGCTACACAACTCCTCTGATCTAGTCTATCGATGCTGGAGTATACTAGCTTTATGTCTTCTAATAAATTGTAACGGTGCAACTATTTCGATGCTGAAGTATGGTGGAGCCTAGACAGCTGCCGTCGAGGGTTGGCGAGCTGTCTGACTCATCAGAGATTTTGAGACGCCATTAATATATTTATATATGGAAGTCGTAGGCAGTAGCACATGTTTTGAAGTTCCGCAAGCAGCCGGGAACTAGCATCTTGAAGGAACTGACTTGGATTCCTCTTCCTCGGTGCATGAGGTACCTACTTCAAAAAGATGCTGAACATTTTCAATTCCCCCTGCATGAGATGACGCACATACGGATAACTCATCTAATTGACTATTCAGAGAGGAGGAGCATCGCTTTCTGACATCGTAGTGGCCATTTTCACTCTCCTTGAGACTGCTGTTCAGAGAAATGGGCCACCCCTTCCTCGTCTCTTCCTCGGTG